>PPON03000080.1:0-42620 GCA_003708525.3 Monosporozyma unispora | reverse complement strand
AATAATATTTAATCTCATCATTATCTAAATTTTTAAATTGATAAAATTGACCAAAGTCATCTTTTTGTGATAATAAGATATTACCTCTTGTGATGTTGGATTTCGTATCTTTCAATACTTCTGCCACACCAGGTTTAATTCTCTTATTCATTTTTAAAGCTTTTACTTCTTCATCGTTGGTGTTCTCATTCTTTACAATAGTCTTTTGATTATCACTGACTTTTGAAATTAATCCCATTTGTCTTATTTCACCTAAAATGGTAATCTTATACTTAAGATCATCTATCCTTTCTTTTAGTTCTTCCCTAGTTAATTTAGGATTGCTAGTAACTTTAATCACCGCTCTAGAGGGTTCTTTAATTTTATTTTCAAAAGTTTCATCTAAGGACTCAATTCTATTGTAAATCCTGGCTTTAGGATCGCATTTTTTTTGCTAGAATCAACTCTAAATAAGCTCTTCTAATTTTGAAATGGTATTAAAGTTGATTAAATAAGAATGTATATGCTGGACATCTGTGTCCTTCTCGCTTATGGGGCACATCAAGTTCATTATTACATTCGGATTTGTCTCCTTAGATAGAGACCAAGGTAATATGTAAGTATATGTTCTTTTTAATTAACTTTAATGCCATTTAAAAATTGAAAAAATAATGACGCAAGAGCTCGAGACTAATGTGACACATTTATCTCATTTAATTCTCTTGCTTAATAGCAGGGTGTTTACCTTGGCTTTCCATCGTTTTAAATTAGTGATAATTGATCTGGTTCTTTTTATCGAAGAAGGACTGTATATAGTTACTTATATCTCTTTAATTGCTCTAATTTAATTATGTCTTAGATTTTGTCATTTGGCAAAGCGCACTGTATTTTGTGAAAAAAATCAATGTTGAAAAATAGAATTTCTCCGTACTTCATGTCAGGGTCACTCTGTCATCACCATATCTACTCTTCCTATGAGCTAATGCTAAGTTAATATTATTATAGCCTTCTAATATTAATAAGAAATTAATACTTTATTGTACCACTATATTTCTTCTATGTTTTCCAACATAGTGATTACCCACATACCATGTAGAGGATTATGGAATCACTGAATTAGATCAATTATATTGAATATGACATTAATTAATGTCATATTCCAACACAAATTATATTGGGGATGCATTTGTTGTCTTTTATTAGGTGAATTTTCATGACTAATTTATTTTTTGGGGTATGAATTTTATTTTCAAAAATGTTAATATTTGCCATCTTAGTATAGTGGTTAGTACACATCGTTGTGGCCGATGAAACCCTGGTTCGATTCTAGGAGATGGCATTTTTTTACTTTTTGGTTGATTAATAATTTTTAGGTAAAATAAGAACTTTCATCATCTCTTGTTGTAACTGATTGCTGACATAAGCGCCCTTCACTTTAAATGTTGGAATACTCCTACCCTTTATAATAGAACTTAGTAGTAATAATATGACCTCTTTTTTTGTTTGATATCTAATATAAAAAGTGTAATATATAAATTATAATAAATGAAGTTTGAATAAACCAGAATACTCTAGTTTAAATATAACGGAAATTTCATCTGCTTAGCTTTACCATCGATGAATATGTCCTATTGATATATTAAAAAAAAATTATACATGAATAAATATTGTTCTATAAGCTTACCGTTGCTGCAACAAAATTTCGATTTTGTTTGATGTAAATTTTCAACTAGTGATTTTACTAGATATGTTTTTCCCAATAATGGTGCACTTAACGTTAGTAAAAGTCGTTTATTCTGATTACTCTGCAACAGGAGGATAATGGACGGGCCTCTTTTCTGCTTCTGATGTTGTGATAGAGTTTTTATAAGACAAATAGGTGTTCCAAAAAATAGCAACTACATTGACAGCCAATAATTGATGTTGTAACGGGACAAAGGAAAAGTTAATTGCTTGAAACAAAGGCCAAACTGTCCAATTTGTCTTCAAAGTACTCCACCATTGATCTTTTATCTTCTTTTCGGCAATATCTATAGAATATCCTTCCATTGCAGTCATACACCCAAAATAAAAAGGTAATGCCAAAGGAGCAAAACCTAATTGATCCACTGAAACTCTTAACAGCCTATTTGTCCAATCTGAACTTTCTTTGTTTGGAATTCTTACTTTATAACGTAAGATCTTATACCATTTATCTCCAATGAATGAAAAGATTAAGGAACCATAAATGACAGCTCTTGCTGTTCTTGGAAAATCATAATTCTTTACCTGAGTTAAGATCTTCCCTGGTGAAGATTCTATTCCTTCTTTAACAGGGTGTTCAGAATATGAAAATAGTAGTTGTGCGGAAACATCTCCTAATCCAAATAAAGTTCCTGTCATGATGGCATTGGTGGTTTTGGGCCTTTTACTTAAAGAGTTGAGATAAAAATTCAGAATCTTGGACATAGTTGGGGCCAACTTGTTTGTTAAGTTGTGCTTGCTTTCAAATTCGTCTTGAATGTTACTTTTTGATGTGGCAAAGAGCAATGACGGTTCATAATAAATCCCAGTTCTGACACATTCCTTTATATAAAAATATTTTTTTTTTTTATTTTTTTTTCAATGAGGAGTAAAAAAAACTCCTTAAGGTTTTTTCCGAAATAGGAAAATTCTCAAGATGCAGACGTCATAAGGAACAGCACCATCAAGTTCTACGCCTAAATAGGCCTAACCCAATTGACATACTAATGTATTGAATATATATATTCATATTTATAATCTCTATAAAATGTATTATTCATTGACCTATTGGTTCATCTTCTTCTGCAGCATCAGATATACCACGATCTAAGTAACTACCACCGCCAATATAAGATAGCAAAACTGGTAGGAAGATCAAGGCATGGAATGAAGCAACAAAAATCAGCGATATCCACATTCTAAAATAGAACACTTGGAAGATCTTAGAACGGGCAAACCCCAAAACACAAACACCAATGAACTTTGTAATAGTGATACCTTTAAATACAGACTCTCCAATCGTAGACATTGCGTGAACTATTCTTGTTTCTCTATCAGATTGAACACTAGGTGGAATCATAGTAAATGATCTTGCAATATGGACACAGAATTCAACAGCCAGACCAACACAAATCACCAGATTAACCAGACTGACTGCATTCAAAGATATATTAAACCAGACCATGCATGCACCAATGTCAATGATTATCATTACAACTACTAGTGATAACAACAATGCTGTTTTTAATATCCCTAATAACACACTAGATGTAACTAAAATTAAAACTATAGCACCCATAATTAAAAATAGAGTTAGCGATAATAGTGTCCTATATTGAACAAAAAAGATGTAAAATGGAGAGTAAGCAAAAACATCTAGATCAGTGAAAGATTCACTTATTCTAATAGCATCATTATAAGCTGCAATAAAATCATTTTGTGAAGTCAGTGGTCTATGTGCTGTTCTAAAGACAGAAGAAATCACCTTAGAATTGTTGTACACAATAGAGGAAGAATATGGGGCATGTCCACCTAATGGACATGGGTCGCTAGGAGAATTAATCCAGATATCAAACAATTTCATGAACTCATCTCCTTCTGGAAAACCTGTCATATCATAACCCCATTCGCCATGCTTAAAACATGTCTGACATTCGTCACGATCAGCATCTACAGGACAAACATTAGTTGTTCCCTTTTCATGTCGACAACACTGGGGTAAATTAGGACTCAAAAACATCATGTAATCATCAAACCAATTAGCCAATGGTTCGACTATTGTAGATCGTGCTCTTTCTTCTTCGAGAATATTAGATAGGGAATATTGATCACAAGATGTGAATTTACCACAAACCTTTGCTTGATTTGATCGTTCTGTTAAATCAAGGTTTTTAACCACAAAATAAACAGGAGGTCCGACCTTCAAATATTTGTAAATATCATTAAAATAATCAACCAAATATGAGGTCTGAGGAACAGCTAAGGTTTGATCTAAACCAAATTCTATCCCTGGTAAAAAGACTACAGATACAGCAACCCATACACTAAAAATTAAAAGAATGCTCTTTTTGTATTTCAGGATTTTGAAATAAAAACCTGATGCTGTATTTAATTTTAAAGTATCATCACTTCTCGACAAGTCTTGTGCTACAACCTCCCCTGAAATAGGAAAGTTGATTTCGTATAATGTTAAAATTGAGACGTATGCAGTAGATTGTAAAATAACATTAAAAAATACAGCTGTTGCTGAATATAATGCAAAATTTCGAACAGCTGGCATGGAAACCAAAGCAGCTAGTAAGAAACAGCCCGCTTGACAAACAAAAGAAACAATGATGGAAGGGAAAATGTGTTTCATAGAACTTCTGACACGATATTCAACACTATCACCAGGGTTGCTTTCTGATATATGATCAAACTCATGTGTAATTAAGAAAATGTTATCAATACCGATGGCTAAAATTAAAAACGGAATAACCTCTGCAATAATTAATGTCGACTTAACTCCCAATATACTTAATAACCCTGAAGCACAAATAACTGACGAAGCTACAATTAGAATACCAGAAAGACCCAAAATAATTCTTGTTGAACCCATTTTTCTCTTCAAGGCCCAAATAGCATAAAGAAACATGAAGAGGTATGAAATACCTACAGTGATTGCATCACTGTTCCCATTCAATTCCTTTTTCAATGATATCTCCGTATTAAAACTTATTCTTAAGCCAGAAGGAACCTCTAAATCCAATAAATACTTTTCTAACTTGTGCTCCCACAACTTTGCAGATTCAGTATGATTACTTAATAGGAATGTCACCACAAATGCATTTGCCTCCAAGGGATTATTGTCACTAAATAACAAATTTGTTTTTAAAGGCTGTTGGAATGTAGGAAGACAATATACTGGATGCTTGGCGCATGATTTAATATCATTTTCCCATGTACCAGCTAAAGGTATATTTCCTTTGAAGTATTGGGTGAATGATTCTATTACACAGTCGTATTCAGTTGAAGGTCTGAAACATAAATCTTCGTAACCAACGTCCTCAGATGATTTTAATTTATTAGCAATCTCATTTTCTACATCGAACCACCACTGAACAGTTTCATACGAGGAAAATACAGGTCCGGTTTCATTGACAACAAATATTTGTTCAGTTCTATAAAAGGGGCCGAAATGTTCATCAAAATATTGCTTTTCTTTAAACTTTGGAGAGCTTTTACTAACCCATAAATTAATTGGTTCTTGTTCTAAGTCACCAAATAGGTAAAGCGCAACTGCAAAAAGAATGGTGATAATGGAGGTCAAGAAAATAACAAATCTGGGTCTGAACGTTGCAAATGTTGCCACTGGATCGATAAAGCTTGATAAGATGTCATTTATCTTGTATGATTTCATCGCATACTCCTCTGCTACTATGGTATCATCTTTCAACAAAGATTTGTCTTGGTCTGGTAATTCCTCTAACTCTATATCTCCATCGATTATCTTTGTAGTTCCATTTGAGGCTGAGGCACGTTTGAAACCAAGCCATATCAGAATAGACACAATTATAACAACATAACTAAGTATGGCACTAAAGCTAAAACACGGTAACCCTCCTATTTGACAAATACTATCATCCAGAGGTTTCAGAACTGGGCACGATTCTTCACAGTCAGAACATGCACATTTGTAATCTGGATCACTACAACTGTAAACATTATCCTTGAACAATGTAAGATCTTCTGAATTACTAGCATCATCCAAAGAGTATTTGTAGTTGATTTGAAATGGAGAACCACCCAACATTGGTTTAGCGTCACCTAAGAACTTTAAAAAATCGCTGTAACTTTTAGCACCACCGCCGATAAGATCCATAGCATAACCATTTGTAGCTGAAAATTTGATCTGCTTACAAGAATCAAAAAATTTTCCAGCCCACAATGGATCCATATAGACATTTAATTCCTTGACAACAGCTTTATTAGCATTCGATCGTTCAGTATCAATAACCTTCACAAAAGTACCTTGATCAGGAGAACAAGTAAAGTGGCAAAATAGATTGTTAAAATTCTTGGCACAAGCTGGACATGATTCAATTAATGGATTGGCCTTACGCAAGTTTTTCTGAAGACTTATTACTTGATCTTTTGAGCAACAAACTGATTCCACATCTTTCCATTCATCACCGCATGTCTCTAATAGCAGATTTCTTAGGTCGTCATCAATTTTGGGTGGATTGAAAACATTTTTATCTGAAACTGGACACGGAAGATCAATATCATAAACAGATACAGAACCACATCCTCCGTACATAGCACAGTTTTGAGCATCTGATATAGTAACTCGTATAGAAATTATGCTACAAAAGAGTAGCCTTAAAAAAAGTTTCATGTTTATTAGAGATTACCAAAAGCTATCCAGTTATTGCCCATATATTATATATATATGTACTAGCAGATGTTTTGACAACCTTGATTTACTATTGGTGTAAATCTTTAATTATGCCTCGCAATCTGTCGATTTTATTAATTTTGGCGTTTATGTTCAATTTTCGAGATTTATTGAAAAGATTGAAATTAAAGATCAAGGACATCATAAGAATAAACAATAACTTCAATATCAACCTTCGAATAAGGATTCAACAAACCAAACCAATCAGAGAAAGATGAAGTTGTTGAAAGATTTAATTGTATCACGTATGGAACTCCAACAATGGGATGATGTTATAACGTGGGGGGAAGATGGTTCTTTATTTTTTGGCTCCATCCCAGAGGTAACAATTGGTCAACCCTTATACTCCCAAGACATCAAGAAATCTAGTAAGGGGTTGTTTCATTTAAAGAACATAGATTTGCCCATAATAGAGAATAAGTTGGAGTTTGAAGATTCGAGGAACAATGTCATGCTGAACTCTCAACCACAATCATATATTAGGATTTGCAAACCGTGTCCATCGAATGGTCAATTGGTTGCTGCACTAACCAATAATGGCAATATCATTATCTACTATAAGCAGAAACCAATTTTGAACTTAGACCAAAGTGGGAGATCACTTGAAGAAAGAGTGTATCATAGTTTTTCTTGGAGTCCAGAGGGAACTTGCCTTGCTGTGGGAAATGAAGCCAATGAGGTGGTTCTGTTTTCAATTGACATTAAAGCCGAATCATTTATTTGTAAAAACATTAAACTCGATGATGGTGAAAATTGGATCATCAAATTGGCATGGAATGCCGACGGTTTCGTTGCCTCTTCTGCCAATAATACGGTTTATTATATTCACAACTTCAACGAAGAAAATATTAAACCTATCATTACATTACCATCATCGAGATTCAAAGTCACCGATATTCTAGCTATTGAAAAATACATAATGATCGCTACCTGTGGGAAACTCTATAAAATTGATACAGAAAACCACAATACTGTCAGCACTCCTACGGACTTCACACTTGAATATCACTTAGTACCGCTTTTTAAAAGTAGTGAGGTCATCTTGTTTTCAAGCAAAAATAGTCATTTAATAAAACTTTCTGACAATGAAATTACCTTTTATCCAGATGAAATTATATCGCCTCATCTCGAGAAGAAATTTTTAAAATGGAATGAGTATGAAAATCCATCAAATAAATATGAAACTAATCTTTACATCTATGGGGTGGCACTTTCTCCAGATGGATATTCTGTTGCCATTGCCTATACTATTCAGAGGATTTCATTCAAATACACAATTGTTTCTGAAAATAAATTTAATGTCATGTTCATTCCTTTGTATAAAGACTGGGAGTTATCTACAAAGGCATCTGGTTTGGAATGGTTCCAAACATACAATATTTATGAAAAGTCCTTGCCAATTGTCGCCGAAGATGATGATTCAGTTGGATTAAACAGTGCTCTTGACACAAATTTGGATTTTGACGAATATTTGATGAATATAATGGAAGATAAGTCCATCACCAAAAGGTGTTTTTTAAATATAATAGAGCCTGATTCACTTTCTCTTGACTTATTCAGGGCATTAGTCTTTAAATATGCTGAAGCTCACAAGGATAGAATAGAACATCCTGTTGATAAACTATGTGTTGAATCTTTAAGTGAGATATTAGGTGTAAGTTCGTTATTTGACAAAAAGAGCAATGATACTATTTGTGTAAAGGGTGAGTTTATTGAACAAGTATTTAACATCTTTGATAATGCTGACCCACAGATCATTGAATCGAATGAAGGGAATAAATGGAGAAGATGTTCATTAACCTTACTTCCCCTTCTTACTACAAATACTAAAGTTTGTCCTGTGAGCAATCAAAGAATCATTGACATCCAGAAAGATTTTTTGAATGAATATGGTTGGTTCTCTAAGACACTCTTGGAATTTTTCAATGATAAAAGTCCTTATACAAGCGGTAAGCTTGATATTAGTACATAGATAAATATATAAGTTTTTGTAATGCTAAGTTGTATTATTTAATGTCCTGTATTCTTATTTTCAAAGAATGTTTTAATACTATGCATGATGGGAGTAACAGAAAGTTGAGGTTGAATTCTTTTTCTAACCCAATGAGATAATTTATTCTTAATACTGTCTCTATCATAACGATTATCGAATAAAATAATAATGGAGTAATCATTAATATGTCTGATGGATCTGCCCACACTTTGGTTGACAGCCTTCATACATAGGTTTTCTAAGAAATTCTTGACTACCACTTTCGGATCCTCCCATTGTGAATTTGGTTTGGTTTTATTTGAGGCTTCGACTTTCATTTCTAAATGTCTTTTCTTGATTTGTAATTCACCACTTAATAAATTTGGATATGGCAACCCAGTCATTACAATTGCTCTACATAAATTATCTTGGAAATTAATACCTTCAGATAATCTCCCACCAACAACCGCAAAAAGGATGGCACGTTTTTCATTTTTGGGATCGTTTATAATTTCTGTATATTCATTCAGTGGATCTTTCCCATTCTTTGATTCATAAAATAGTGATCTCTTGTTATTAATTTTTTCAAATAATCCATTTTTCTTCCAATTATTTATAACTTTTCCCAAAAATTGATAACTGGGGAAGAATCCTACAATACCACCTTTCGCAGGAACATTATCACAAAGATTCATATAAAATTGGAACAATGTATCATTAATTAGGGATAGATTTCCTCTATTAGCAAATGTAAACTCTAAGCCAGGTTCATTAACAATAAAGGTTTTTAAATTTTCATCTGGGATGATATGATTACATGAATATTCCACAATTTGATTTTTGTTCAGTTGTGGGAATAACATGTCGTTAAACTCATTCATTGGTTCCATGGTACCACCAGCCAATATTACACATTTGGTCTCGTCCACAATGGACTCAAATAATTTACTTGGTTCCAATAGCATATATTTGATTGAGGGACCCGCATCAAAAAAAAATTGGCCCTCTTTTGATGGGTTGGTTAATGAAGTTAAAAAGGAAACAATTTTAAATAAAGTTGGTTTTGATGCACTACTATTTGATTCTGATTCATTTTCCTGTAATGATTTGATATATGTATCAATTTTATATGCTACTTTTGACATATTAATATATTTAATCAAATTATGAATATTCAACGTATCTGCATTATTGTCTTTGAAGAACTCGGTAAAATCGTCAATGGGAACACCTGGTTTCTTGAAGTTTTCTTGAATAAATTTAATGAAGATGGATAAAAGTTTCAAAAGTTTTAATAGATTGACACGATTACCTGGGTTTAATCTTAATTTAAATTTTTGTAAATAGGTTTGTAACCCCAAATGGCATACTTGTAAATCCCTTAAAGATACTTGTGAAGAATGAATACTGTTTATAGTGTCAATTAAATTATGTGCCTCATCGATGACCACGATATTGTTTTTCAAATCTAATTTCATTGCTTGGCGAGTAGTTTCAGATAAAAGATATTGATATGGCAATGTGATTACCTCCACACCTGGTAACGCATCTCTTGAGGCATAGTATGGGCACATTTTGTGTTTTTCACCAATGGTATATAAATCTTCAATATCATGGATTGATTCAAAGACTTCATCTGTAAATGGTGATGTATCTCTATCAATCTTATAGAAGGGACACCCACCTTTCCGATGTCTTAATTCATAACATGCATCGTTGATGGCCTCTACAGTCCCCCATTTATTTACATCGGGATTAATACATAATTGTTTTTTAGATGCCAAGGGTAAGAATTTTACTCTTTCAGTTTCTAATTCTTTGAAAGAAGATGGAAATTTAGGTAAAGATAACTGATTAGCTAATTGATTTAATTGTGAATGTGTTCTTGACGCAAAAAAAATCTTGATAGGGTTATTTAATAGGGGTAAATTTCTTTCTGGTCTTTTATTATTATGAGTGGCATCAATTTTATTTAATAAAGATTTCACTTCATTAGAAAGGATCATCTTATTATCGTCAGTGAGACCATTCTCATTATAAGGGGTAGGTATAAATTCATTATCCTCGATGGAAATTTCTATTTTCTTTTTTTTTTGTTTCTTTTGATGATGACGTTGTTGTTGTCCTTTATGAAGATTTAGGGATTTTACATTCTTATTTATCTCGTTTAAATGTGTTTCAAATGAAATAAATTCATCAATTTTATCCTTCAATAAATTATCTTGAAACGTTTCATTCACCCATTCTGGTTCATCACTGTCATTTTCACTGTCAAAATCGCTATCATTATCATTACCATTATTACCATTATTTTTCCCCTCGGCTTGTAATAAATTGCGCTTATTATCTCTTAACCATGTCACTGTGGAACAAATTAATGATAGTGTCTTACCTGTACCTGTAGGAGATTCTAATATACAAATCTTTTTATCATTAGAATTTCGATGAGTATTGTTATATTCTAATGTATCATAGATACATTTCATTAATTTCAATTGAATATCATATGGTTGATATGGATGATAAAATTTATCATGATCTGGATCTACCCCACTACTCATATCTAATAAGTGTGACGAGTAAAATGCATAGATGAGATCAGTAATACATGAACTTACCTTATACTTAGTAAGACTAATAATAATAAAACTAAGATGATCTTCACTTATCAAAATTTCAAGCGCATATATCTTTTTCGGATTACCCACTTAATAAGGTTTTATTCATGCCATGCCATGTCCGGGTAAATTTACATACAGAATAATAATTACACAGTTTAAAACTAAATTAAAAACCAGAGAACTCCTTTAGTCACCATGCACTTTTGAATTAAATCTATCAATAAAATATGCAATCATCTTTGGGAACATACGTTTCTGTTTTGGTTGAAAAAAAATATCTCACTAACGCGTGGTTATAGATAATTTTCTGTAATTATATTTGATTTACGATATGCCTCATCTTTATTCTCCAATTAAGGAAAGAAAAGGGTAGTATTGGTGGAATGAGTTTGGTATTTCGTTTCCTAATTAGGAATATTAAATGTGTATAAGCGGGTGAGTTCAGGAGTAATACTCATAGAAAATAAAACATATTGAGTTAAGACAATAAGAAAAATGGTACGATTATCAAATATTGAATAAGACAAGGAATGGTAGGCCATATTAGAGAGGGATTTTTTCTGGCTATTATTTACTTTGGGTTCTTTTTTTGTTTTTGTATGATTATCACACTATAAGTCCATGTTATGGAAAAGGGTAATAACCCCGCAGGGAACCTAGTAATGTAATAAGAGCAGTGTGAGATTCGGGATCCCAAAACTCAAAGAAATAAAGATATAGTGGCTGCCCACTTGCAGAATCAGATTACATTAATTCTGTATTGTCTTTTTACGGCTTGTGAAAGCGAAAAAAAAACATGATATAGTTCAGTGCTCTATTCTCAATACTATTATGAGGCCACTTTTTTTTCTTTAATGTAGGAAAGTCCATGTACAAGTAATGTTAGGCAAGAAGAAGTTCATCTACATATAATGAAGACCACACGGTTAACGCCGCCGTTAAGACAATTAATAGAAGATTCAAGTGGCAAGATCACACCATTTTATATACATCAAGGTATTGTCTTTGGAATCCTTCCATTAATGCATTGGGAACAATAAATATGGCATGAGGAAGTCATTAAATTCCGCTTTTAGCACATTAAGGCCCATCTCCTTTTAACCTACCAAGTGATTTAAATTTCCCAGATGGGTAGCCGTACCCTAGTAACATTTCCTCATTAGGCAGGCGGGTCTTTCACAATGCAAGATTTTTTTTTGTGCGCTCCCATTGTTTCATTGTTTTTATTTTCGGTAATAGAATTAAATTTCCGCGGGGGGATACAAACAATGGAATAGCTATTGTTTGTGTGTATTTTCCCTATAATTAAATTGAAAATTTGAATATGGCCCAATCCGTCGATTCCGCGGGTTTAACAATAGACTTTTACCTCTCAAATACTAACTTTCTTGCTATTATTATTTTTATGAGCTTTTTTATTCCATTTTATTTCATTTTATCGTTTTCGTAATAATTTTTACGCCCTCCCATTCCGGTTTTTGTATGCGTGGCCAGCAAGTGCAAATTACCCCTCAATCTAATACTTTCAACAAGGTTTCCTGTTCCTTTACGCGTTCGTTTATTTTCTTTTCCCTCAAGAGATATATAAAAGATTATAAATAATCCTCTCGAGCCACCTGGAGAAAGCAAAGCACAGTTTGTAAGCCCATTTTCTTTTTTACTTGCAACTGAACTTCAAAAAAAAACTAACTCGAAAAAAGTTAACTTACTAATCCAACTAGACAAATGATGCTATTGGATAAATATCATAAAAGATTTAATATGTTCTCTCACAAACATAGACATAATAAAAGTGAAGACGAGGATATTAATATGTCAAACAATAGTACTAACAATAATAGTAATAGTAATAATAATAATAATGATATTCCTATGATGGATCCAATAATATTACCAGAAAGTTCATCTGCCTCTGATGAAACATTTGTGGATCCAAGACTCCAATATAATATGGTCACACCCATAAATTCAAATAATATTTATTCAGCTTCTAATGGTAATGTGGCTCCAAATAATAATCTTTATAATTTACAACAACCACAATTTAATTATGGTAAATTTAATGGGAGTACAACTTCATTAGCAAGTTCTTTAAATTCTGAATATACTTTACCACAAACAAATTCATTGAGTAATAGTCTAACAAAACAATTTATTTCCTTATTAATGGAAATTTATCAATTATTATCCTCTGATCCAACTGTAACACCATTTGATACCACAAATCCTCCATCAGGAATCTTAAATCGTGTGGGGAAATTAGCCATTGAAAAAGCTAATTCAAATAATTTAGATATTTTAAATAATGGTAATGCCATGATGATGAATAGTAGTACCCTTTTAGCTTTAATTAGACATCATTTATTAACAGAAATTAGAAAAGATGGTTATTTATCAAGAAATGTTTCTTTAAGTTCATTACCACAACAATCTATTTTTAATAATATACCCACACAACAACAACAACAACAATTCTCATTACAACAACAACAACCAATGTTAAAGAGAACTAATACAATGGATAGAGTACAAAATAATATTACTAATATTACTGGTGGTAATGTTGATAATACAAATGGATTAGGAATTGGTTTAGGTTCAAGTATTAATTTGAATGTTCATCCTGGTCTTTCAAATATTAATCCATTATTATCTAGATCCTTAAGTAGAACTTCATCTCCCTTGGCAACAAAACCAAGAAACTACAATTATAAACCATAAAGTTGTAATATCCTATTTAGACCATTTATTTTTCTCCCCACATTAGCATACCTCATTTGTTTTTCTTTTCTTTCCCTTTTTTAATCCCCATCCATGACGACACATTAATTTAATCATTAATTATTATAACATTATAACATTATAACATTATAACATTATAACATTATACCATTATACCATTATACCATTATAACACTATTTACACATTTTTATTACGGCTATTATTATTTGAAACAGGTTTTTCGCTTATTTACAGGAATATATATTTTCTTTCTTTAACCTAACATATATATATATATGTGATATATGGATCAAAAGTTTTATTCAAAAACCTCCCGGCGAGGACTTATAATTTCTCTATTATTAATATTATTATTTGTAGTTGCTGTTGATTTGTTTCCCCATGCATTCGTTAATATACCTGCCTTCTTAAAAATTCTAATCATAGTATCACTAGGTTGTGCACCACATCCAATCCAATATTGGGCTCTATTAAAATCTAATTTAACATCCTTCCATGGTAATTCATTATTTTTCTTCTTAGTTAAATTTAATCCAAATGGTCTGGGATTATACGTTCCTAAAACTTCTATTGGTTTAGCATCTCTGGCACGAAATGATTGGGTTACCACAATATTATATACTGGATTATTTTTACGACCAAATCTAGCTAGTCTAATTCTCACTAAACCCTTTGTCATTATTGTTTCTTTGATTGTTTTATCTCATTCCAACTTCGAGATTCATAATTTAAGAAGGGGAGTTAGTTTCTCTTTACAAGCTGTTTTATTACAATTTTTTGTTTTTGATTCTAAAATATGGGTTTTCTCAGTCACGTGCAATTTTGGTCTAAAGAAAAATTTAAAATTTCACCATTGTAATGAAAATTTTAAAATAAATTTAAAGCTCATCTCATCTCATCTCATCGCATTTTAATTCAGAGTTGTTAGTGGATTCATTGAACAATCTAAACTAAACCACTAAGACAAAATGGACGCAGATCAAGTGGCCCATTATATGGAGTTAGAAGAGAAATTGTCTAAGATTAGAAAACAATTATCTTCTAAATTAGATAATCAAAAACATATTGCCATTATTTTAACATCTGTGGAAGAAAATATTGAAGGTTATGCATCTAATGATATCACTAAAAATATTGTCCAGTACATTATTGCCTTTATGACTCTTTTGGATCAATCTATGAATCAAAAAGCACATGCCATTAATGATTTACAATTAGCTACCTCGGCTACTTATTTACTTGATATTATATTCCATTACACTCCAAAGACTTTATTAAGATCCAAATTCACTGAAGTTTTAACTAAAGTGGCTCCATGTATTACCGATCCAAAGAGTGAATCTCTTTTAATTAGATCTGCCATTGGTGTTCTTGAAGCTTTATTATTAGCTCAAGATGCACAAGCTTGGAATAATACTAATAATTTATCTGTCACTCCAAAGAGAGGTTTACAAGGTTTATTAGAATTATGTATTGATGCTAGACCAAAGATCAGAAAGAGAGCTCAAGAATCTGTGACACAAATTTTATTAAATCCACCAGCTGCTCCAACTGCTGAACATGTAGCTGCTCATTTTATTGCTGATTTCACTTTGAAACAATTAACGCAGGTGATTAATGAATTTAACAGTCTTTCAAATAAAAAATTAAAGGTAGAATCGGTTAAAGAAGAAATTAATGGTAAAATCACCAGAGTCACTAAATTAGTTAACACCATTGTCTCTACTGGTCAATGGCCATCAAGTATGATTGAACCGTTATGTGATTATTTATTAGAAGTCACCAAGTCATCTGATCAATATTTAGTCTCTGGTGCTTTCCAATGTTTTGAAAACTTATTCAATTCTATGGCCCAATTATCCACTACTACTGGCCTTGCTGAAAATAAATATGTTAAGGTCTTAGATACCATTTTCACTTTAAAACCATCTAATAGTGATACTCATTTAGCTGGTTCTTGGATTGCTGTTGTTGTCAAAGGTGTTTCTACTTATGCTATTCATCAACCATTAAAATGTTTACAAAAATTACCAGAAGTGTTTAAGATTATTTCCTTTTATTTACAAAGTGAAACTCAAGAAGTCTCTTACAGTGCATCTCAATGTTTAATTGCTATCTTAACCCAAGCTATTAAAGATGAAATTCTTTTAACCAAGGATGTTGATTTAAAGATTGTTGAATCTGTTAATGAATCCATTAAACAGTTATCTGATATCTTTGTTGATTTTTTAACTATTAGATACACTCATGCTGCTAAAGAAGTTTTGACCATTATTGCAACTGCTTTTCAAAAATTCAGATATAGAGCTAATCCATACTTAATTCAACCTTTACAAATTGTTGACAAATGGAGAATCAATGAAGAAAACTATTTAGATTACCAAAAAGAAGTTGAATTAGTCATTGGGTCTGCCATTTCTGCCATGGGTCCAGATGTTGTTCTACAATACTTGCCATTAAACTTAATTAACCCATCTAATGATCAACCAGGTAGAGCTTGGTTATTACCAATCTTAAGAGATTACATCAGAAACGCTAAGTTATCTACTTTTGTTAATGATTTGATTCCAGTGGTTGCACACTTTGAAGCTACTTTTGACCAATTTCCAGAAGAATCTGTTCAATTAAGAGTCATTCAAACTGTTGTCGACCAAATCTGGTCTTTATTACCACATTTTGCTGAGTTACCAAAGGATTTACGTAAGTCATTCACTGATGAATTTGCTCAAGAATTATGTTCATTATTATACAGTAAACCTGATTTAAGAACTACTATTTGTAACTCCTTAAAGATGTTAGTGGAAAGTAATTTATTATATTCTCAGGGTGCTTTAGCTGAAGATATTATCTTACATGAACAATTTCCAGTTGAAGAAGCCAAGAAGAACTTAGAATATTTAACTACCAAATCTTCTAATTTACTTGCCGTTTTCTTTAACGTCTATACTCAAACATCTCCAGGTTCTAGAGGTTTCATCTTGGAAACTATTGAATCTTACTTAAAGATTACCACTGCTGAAGATATTGAAAAGACTTTCAACAATGTTTGTACTTTGTTGAAGAATTCCATGGAAGAAGATGCCTCAAATAATAAGTCTAACAAGAATGGAGCTGTGCCACAGTTAACTTCCACTTTATTAGATATTGTCATTACAATGGTTAACTACTTGCCACCTTCATCCTATTTCGCGTTATTCTCTATCTTTGATACCACTATTAAATCACCAAACAACTTAATTCAAAAAAGATCTTATAGAATTATCAGTAAATTGTCTGAATTACCAACTGGTTCTGAAGCTGTTGCTACTCACATCTGTGCTATTGAAAATACTATTATTGGTAACTCCCATACCGTCCAAGCCGCCTCTCGTGCTTCTCGTTTAGAAGCTATCAATACTGTCGTTAACTTATTGCCAAGTGATCACTTAAACTTCATCGTTAAGGTTGTGAGTGAAGTAATCTTAGCTACTAAGGATGTCAATGAAAAGACTAGAGATATTGCATTTGCTACTTTAATTGCTATGGGTCACAAGATGCAAAAAGAAAGTGGTGTCGGTGTTATTAAGATGGACGAAGAAAGTAACGAAGTTCAACCAGCTAACATTTCTGAATTCTTCAAGATTGTCTCTGTCGGTTTAATTGGTGAATCACAACATATGGTCAGTAGTACCATTACTGCTTACTCTTGTTTGATGTTTGAATTTAAAGATATGTTGCCAAGTGATATTATCATGGATATTTATGACACTGTGGAATTATATTTAACTTCTAACTCTAGAGAAATTGCCAAAAGTGCCATTGGTTTTGCTAAGGTCTGTGTTCTTGGTTTACCAGAAGGTATGATGAGAGATAAGGTCCCAGAATTGTTACCAAAATTACTACGTTGGTCTAATGAACACACTGGTCACTTCAAGCAAAAGGTTAAGCATATTATTGAAAGATTAATCAGAAGATTCGGTTATGACTTCATTGATCAGCATTTCCCAGAGGATGACAGAAAACTGTTAACAAACATTAGAAAGACTAATAACAGAATGAAGCGTAGGGAAGGCGGTACTAAAGAAAATTCAATTCCACTTGCTGACACTGGTCGTAACTTCTTATCTGCTTATGAAGAAGCTATCTATGATTCTGATGGTGAATTAAAGGAAAAAGAAGATGATGGTGATGAACAATCCACTAAAAAATCTGCTAAACAATATATTATCGAAAAATCTGGTGACAACCCATTAGATTTATTAGATT
This sequence comes from Monosporozyma unispora, assembly GCA_003708525.3. Taxonomy (NCBI): domain Eukaryota; kingdom Fungi; phylum Ascomycota; class Saccharomycetes; order Saccharomycetales; family Saccharomycetaceae; genus Monosporozyma; species Monosporozyma unispora. Next base: position 24,621 of record PPON03000080.1, on the reverse strand, counting down.
CTGAAACTTTAGCTCATATCTCCTCTTCTCAGCCAAGAAAGTTCAAGAAGGATTCTAAGAAGAGAATTACTGATGATGCTTTCAGCTTCGATTCTGAAGGTAAATTGGTGGTTAATGGTAAGGAACAAGGACCAAAGGCTGATGATGATGATCCATTGAAGTCTATTTCTAGTGGTATAAATGCTTACTTAGATGCTGTTAAGCAAGGTCCAGTTAGAGGTCAAAGAAATAAGCTGAAATTTAAGAAGGGCTCTAAGAAAGAAGATGATGATGGTTTCTCAGATGATGAAAAGCTACCTAAGATGAGTAGACCAAGCAATAAGAACAAGATTGGTAAGAACTTCAAAAAGAACAAGTTCAAGTCTAAAAGAAGATTATAACTTCCTAAAAACAGCATTTATATTTAAGTTAAATAGAGTTTGTATATTAGTTTAAAAACACTCCCCTCCATATTACACGTTCGTAAAATTAAGTTTTGTCTATTTATTGTTACATTGTCGTGAAGATTAAAAGATGTATGTAATACATGATGCGTATATACAGTATTATGGTTGAAAAATGATCATTTAAAATATGCAAAAGTAGAAGTAGCTATAAGAAAAGTAGAAGGGAAACTAATCCAAAATTCTGATCTAGAAAGGATGACCAAAATCTAGTGATTGTCTTCTTTGGAAAGTATTATCCATATCTTCCATTGCTGCTAATTCTAAGTTATTCACTTCTTCATCTGCATTTTCTACATTATCGTTAATGGACCCGGTTAATTGAAAGTTTGATGAATCTTCAATTGGGTCAGGATATATATTATGCATTTCTCGATTTGTGTCCTCTTTTTGAATATCATCCATTTCAACATCTTTGTCGGGATCATTCTCCTCCCCGCTACTATCACTTTCACTTTCAAATTCTTCATTTTCGTAAGATAATGCAATATTTTCTAATCTAGTATCCTTAGACATGGCAGGCAATTTCTGCATATATTCTTGTGCTCTTTTCAAGTATTGTATGTCTTCCTCTGTATTTTCAGTGTCATTCTCATTATTTTTTGTGTCTATATTTGTGGTGTTTGAATTATTTTCAGGAAGGATTGGTAGATAATCGTTATTTGACCTCATCACTGAAGGTGGTGTTATATTACTACTATCCGTGGTGGCTTGCAAAGTAGCGTTTAATAAAGAATTCCTTAACCCACTAATATTTGATAGTTCATTGACACTCGTGGGTAGACTATTCTGTGGTTTCTTATTCCATATATTCAATCGCTGTCTAATTAAAACAAATTTAATCCAGTCATCTGTATCCCCATTGTTAATAATATCATCCATTATTTCTTCTTGTTTGGCAATTTCTTTCTGTATATCTTCATCAGGCATACCATTTTGTCCTATTTGTAATTTGTTTAAATAATCATTCATATTACTATTACCGTTATTTGTCGATGTGTTATTATTGCCAGAAGGTAGATTGGGGTTGGTATTTCTTAAGTTATCATTTGCACCATCTTTAGTGGGACCAATTGTGAACCCGTGTTTTGTAGTTGTCATTGTTTCAATTTTCTTAGTCATATCATCTTTAATAACATCAATTGGAGGCAATGCAGCATTCTTAACGTATTGCAATTGAGCATCATTTATACACCAATCTTTAAATACTTGTAAACCTTGATCACTTGGTAAACTTGGGTTTTCGTCATATATGTCCAGTAAGTCAACAGGCTTTATTAGCCCCAAATTTATCATAGATTGTGTTATATCTTGTAAGGTGATATCATTGTTATCATCTGTTTCACTAGATTGTCTAGCCATGGATAATTTATTCACTTCCTTCAACATAAGCTCAAGCCATTTAACATACAAATCTGTAAAAATATCAACAGTTGATGGTCTTGCTTTATCAAATCCAGTAGATTTAAGCAATTGTAGCATTGAAACACGAAGTAGACTGAAGTAGAAATCATCGGTGGCAGTCATCCTATACAGTTCCTATTTATTTATCTTTCTTCAGCTTGATTATCGCTTTCACTACTTTCGCTTCTTTCAAACAAAAACTTCAGTAATCCAATTTGCCTTAACAATACTGTTAGCTTAGTGCAATGCTGTCAGATATCTCTATCTAACGTATATAGATTACTTATCCCAATTGCAGATGCAAACTTCTTAAATATCACTAGCGTTTATTTCAAATAAATTCAAAAATTCTTGTTAAAACCGGGTAATGTGAAAAATTCCACGATTTTCAAAAGTTGCCAAAATAAAATATATTTTGAAAAGATTGGGGACCACGAAAGCCTTGAAACCCTTCAATAACGTGTTATAAAGAGTTGATTTTAACAAGACAAGCAGAGTGTTGAATATTATTCGAACGTGGTTTTTTTGTTAAGAAAAGAAAGTTGATAATAGTTGCTATTTCTTTTTCCTCAATTGCCTTCTGTGGTTACCATTTTTAATTATTGAAACAACAATGTCTAGTCTGTCATTATATTCCGTGCAAAGCATTTTGATCCTTGATTCTCAAGGTAAAAGAGTATATGCTAAATACTATCAACCACCACCAAATGTTATAGGGCAACATCCAGGTCAATTATTATCTCACGCTGGTAATGATTTAGTTGGATCTTTAAAGAAACAGGAAGAATTTGAAAAAAAATTAGTAAAGAAGACGCATAAACAAGATTCTGAAATCATGTTATTTGAAAATAAACTTGTTCTTTACAAGGAATACATTGATTTAACTATTTATTTAATTGGTGATGTAAACGAAAATGAGATTGTTCTTCAAACTGCTTTCAGTGCATTAAAGAATTCTTTAGAATTAATATTAAAGAACGGTATTGATAAGAAAAATGTTCAAGAACATTATGATATGGTTCTTTTAACTATTGATGAGATTGTGGATAATGGTATCATCCTTGAGACTGATCCTCAAACAATTGCATCAAGAGTTAGTAAACCACCAACTAGTGATAACCAGTTACCATTAGATCTTGATAAAGGTTTATTGGGTGCATGGGGTTTTGCTAAGAGTAAATTACAAGAAAGGTTACAACAAGGTTTATAGGTATATTCATTTTAATGAAACAGTTAAATGTGTGTTTTTTCTTAATCATCTAATCATAAATCTATATAAATAACATGTAATAATTAGACATATTATATAACGTAAAATGAAGAAATATCTAAAAATAAAAGTTAACGTCAAGTTAGTAGTCATCAAACAAGGGCATGGAAATCAGAACGTTTCTTCTTCAAACCTTCAGAAACAATCTTTTCAATTTCATCTGGGTCAGAAGTAACACCAGTTAAGTTTTCAAACCCTTCTTTTGTGATAAGAACATCATCCTCAATACGAACACCACCAATGTACATGTATTTTTCTAAGACATCAAAATTAACCATAGCTGCTCTCTTTGGGAATTTGTTAATATATTCTTCGATTAAGAATTTGTTGAAATAACAACCTGGTTCGTTAGTGACTACCATACCAGCTTGTAATGGGATACGGATTCTTAAATATTTGAAAAGAGGATCTTTATCATCATAATTTGGTTGACCACCAACGTCATGAACATCAAGACCCATTGAATGACCTAACCCATGAGGGTAGAAGGCACATGAAACACGAGATTCTAAAATCTCATCCACTGGAAATTCTTTCTTGAAGATACCTAATTCTAGTAAATGATTGATAAGAATCTTATGAGATAAAAGATGTAATTTTTCCCAAGAAGCACCTGGTCTCATTAATTTCATAGTAGTGGATTGCATATCCAAAACAGTTTCATAAATGGCGCGATGTTCTTTGGTGAATTTACCATCAATTGGGAAACATCTAGTGACATCACTGGTATAATTATTCCATTCACTACCAGCATCGATTAATACAGAATGTTTATTTTCAATATCTTGATCATTCTTGACATAATGTAAAGTACCACAAGCTGGGCCAGAACAACAAATTGGGTCATAACCTAAAGATTTAGCACCTTGTCTCATGGAATGATATTCAAATTCAGCTTGGACTTGTAATTCGTTACGTTCAATTGGTAAGGCAGACATAACAGCCATATGATTAATATCACTAATATGGGCCACATGTCTTAAAGTTTCAATTTCATATTCATCTTTGATTAATCTAGCAGAATCTAAACTGTTGAAAAACCCTTCATCACCAAAAATAATAGTTTCTCTTAAACATTGCATATCTTGCTTTAAGATGGTTTCGCAATAATCTTTATCAGTAGAATAGAAATGGTTAATCTTGTAAAGAACATTATGTGGATCAGTGGCCATGGTATGAAAATCACTCACATAGTAAACTTCATCAACGTCATATTGCTCTTTAGCTTCTTCTAAAGATAATGGCATACCACTCCACATGACATCTTCTTCGTCGACATCTGGTAAGAATAATAGCAGTTTAGATTGTTCTAAAAGATAAACAGTGAAAGAACCTGGGATATCACAACCAGATAAATAATAATAGTATCTATCTTGTCTGAATGGTTTGGTAGTATCACAATACTTTCTTGGTTCCACAGATTCACCTGGAACTAAGAACCCAACATTAGATTCTTTACAAGTCTCAACGAATTTGTCAGAGACTCTTTTGTTATGTTCCTTCGCAGGATACTTATGATCTTTAAAATATTGAGGAACCTCCAAAGGGGAATTAACTTTTTCACTCATCTTATGTGCTTTTTGTGTCAATTTTGAACTAGTCCAATAACCAACAGCAGAAGTAGCAGCAGCAATTGAAATTGGATTCACCAAATTACTGAAACCCATCGATGAAAATTCTGAGGGAATCGCTCGAGAAAAGGTTAAATAAGAGGAAAGATGGAAGAAAAGAGCTAACTAAAGTGGTCACACAAATGCACAAGAGAGAACGAAAAGTCTCGAGACACAAACCCCAGAATGTGTCAAGTAGAGCGAAATTTTTCAGCGTATGTTTTGTTGTATTTCATTTTTTGTTGTCTTTTCATTTGAAAAATTACACTGTCAAAGGAAAAAATGTGACAAAAAAATCGGATTCTGAGATATAGAGATTGCATGTATAATTACGATACGGTTTACTTGAAATTAGAAAGGTTTAAAGAATGGCAAGCGGTACCGGCACAGGGAATATAGATTATAGTAGTAAGCAAATGCGTGAGAGGAAACGTAGACTGTCTGACAATGGTGTAGTTGTTTCGGACAAGAAAGTTAAAGTGGATTCTCTTACTAATGAACTAAAAAAAAATATCAATTTACAGAAAGTGGATTTCGATTTACCTCTACAATGTTCGGTGAGCCATTCCACATGTGATGTGTATTGTTGTTTGCAATGTGGTAAGTACTTCCAAGGGCGTCATCAACAATCTCCAGCCTTCCAGCATTCTATTGCTTCAAGGAAAGATAGTCTTGCGCATAATTTGTATATCAATTTGGAAACTAGGAAGTTTTACTGGTTGCCCAGAAATGTTCAAATTAATCCAAAAGGAATTGATTTACTGTTACAATTACAATGTTGTATAAGAGCCAGTTTCACAACAGATAAAATTAGAGGATTTCCCATATTGTGTCATGATATTGTTGATAAAAGAGAATATACAAATGGGTTTATTGGCATTAATGGTAACAATCATTCAAGTCTACATACGGACCATATAAGTGTAATTATTTTACAGCTAGCACATATTAACCCTATAAGAGATTATTTTCTTTTACATCAAGATGATAATGGGTCTAGATCTGAATTGATTGATATTGTATCCCTGATTATTAAAAGGATATGGTCTCCAACGCTACTAAGACCGCATGTCTCTTCTAGTGAATTAATTGATCATCTAATGGTTAAGTACAACTCAGTCTTATTGAAAGGTGGGCATTTATATAATCCAAGAACAGTATTAATATGGCTCATAAATAAATTGATTCAAAATAATACAGAAGTTTCAAAAGTTTTCATGCAATCTTGTCAGGGGCAACTAAGGCAACAATTAGAGTCAAACAGAACAAAACAAATTTCATTTTGGAATTTAACATTAAACTTACCACGTTCTTCATTTTTTAAAGATGGCCGCAATGTTAATGACCTTCTGCAAGTTAACTTAGGGGCTTTAATTAAAGAGAAATTTTATTCTATCATTGCAAATGAAAATGATTCAACGACATATCAAATGGAAAGATTGCCAAAATATTTAATAATCTATTTTAACAGATACGATACCGCAATAAATAATACCATAAAAGAGATGTTTCCAATAAGGAATAGAAATCAAACTATAGTGGAATTCTCAACTGAAATGAATTTATCCAATTCAATTACGCAATCAAAATTGAAGTATTGTTACAAATTACAAAGTAATGTCATTAGTCAAGTGAAATCCAATTCTGATATTTCAAAAGATGATACAAATCTGTGGAAGATCCAATTATTTAACCAAAAGACAAAGGAGTGGTTTGAAATTCATGATATTAAATGTAATAAGATTGATCCAGAATTGATGTTCTTGAAAGAAACCTATTTACAAGTATGGGAAAGGTCGTCATGAAATTTAGATTATGATGTTGATTATATTAGTAGTACTACTATTATATATGTACGTGAGAATATACACTTTCTTTATGATTTAAATAGCCACAGAATTGACACCAGAAGTCAAGACAGAAACAATATTGTCTTCTAATACAGTTTCAGCAATATCACCTAAATGTTTCTTTGGATCTTGTTTACCAACATAACGTGTTTTTAATTCGGATTCTGTTAATGTCTTTTCTTCTTCAATTCTCTTTGAATATTGTTGTGCAATTTTAACCATTTGTTTTGTAGCCTCAAGGTTCTTATCTTCTTTGACTTGATAATCATGCATCTTTAAACCTGATTGCCATTGTTCCTTATGTAAATTCATTAACATCTTTGTTTCAGCAGGTGTCTTATGATAATCAATATTTAATGAGTAATAATGTCTGTTTAACCCATGAATCAAAGCTTGAATATTAGCTTTGTTCATTAAACCAACATTCGACGTTGTTTGTCTCGGTTCTTGATTATTTATTAGAGCGCCAGTATCAATTAATCTAAAGGCGTCAATAACCACTTTACCCTTCACAGATTGAATTGGATCCACCACAACGGCAACGGCTCTACTATTTAATTGTTCAAAAGATTTTTGAGTATTAACATCAACACTGGATAACCAACAGCCAAACCCTGGATGGGAGTGATACCACCCAACAACCATTTGATCTCTACCAGTTTGTTTCAACATATCCATCATTCTAGCTTGGAAGACATCATCTACAGCTTCCACAGACACACCAGTACCACTTTGTGGCATGGCAAAGACATCCACAACATTAACTGTATAGTCATCCACAAATTCACCTAACATTAACCCCATAACTTCCATGGGCACACCGGCTCTCCCATGTTTTAGCATTTTCAATAAAGCAATTGAAGAAATGTAAATTGTTTCCTTGGTATCATCTTTGTCAGTATCCACACCAGAAACGTTACCCATCTTACCAACTGAGTTCATCATTAATCGTTGTAATCTTTCCATCTTTAATTATTTGTATGTGTATCTTTTATTCAGTTGCTCTTTTTTCCAAGTAATATCCTAGACCTGGTTCCTTGATTATATCCTAGTGAAGCTCTACTTTGACAGTCGCAATGAATGACTTTACCAACATTAAGTCATTTATTATCCAAGGTTCCCTCTTCTTCTTATTTAATTGAAACTGGGTTTCTTTGTAAAATTAAAATGGTTAAATTTTGCCACTTTTGACGGCACGTGACTGAAAAATCTTGAATTTTTCTTAAACCAAAAATATAAAGATTTAATAAGCGATGAGAAAGACCTTCAAGGATAAGGAAGGACCTTTAATACTGGTACATGTTTGAACTAAGAGGGAAACTACCAATAATTTATCAACCAAATCAATTAAGATCAACACAAACTTAAACACAAACAAAATACAATACAATATGTCGTATGGAAACGAGGATATGGAAGGCTCACAAACTATTTGTATACAGGAATCCGCCCCTGTCTTAACCCTACGGGCCACTAATGATAAGAAGAGTCAAGAACGTCAAGATAAAGAGAAAGAGCAAAATAATGTTAGATGGAAACAAGATGTAGTGGATAATGAACATATGAATAAGAAAAAGACCAAGATTTGTTGTATATATCATCCACAAAATAGTGATGAAGAATTAGAAGGAGAAACTGAGCCCGAGATGCATTATCATGATCATCGTGATGACAGTTCAGATTCTGGATCAGATTCTGATAGTGATAACGATGCTGGTCTAAGTAGAGATGAAAGACGTCAAAGAAGAATAAAGAGACGTCACGAAAAATTAAATGGTGCAGATTATAAAACTAACGCTTATGAGTTCCAACCTAAATACCCAAATAAATCTACTTTGAAGGCTGAAGGAAAATGTTAATCTACTATACACTTTTTTGTTATTTATACGCCTGAAGTAATATAACTTGACTATATTTGTTACTATTATTATTAATATATATTATATATATACATTTTATACAGTTACATTTATTAATTTACTTTACAAAGCGACATCGATTTGGATTAAAGTACTGTATGTTTCCCTAGGCATTTTATATTGAATCATACCAGCATATATCATACAATTCTTAGCAATTCTTTTCATAACTTGAATTTGATCTAATCTACTATCACCATTACTTTGGCCAGTAACAGAGTTTGTTTGTGTTTCATTTTGATTTATAGAACCTTGTAACTTTTGAATAGTTTTGTTAATAGAAATCATAGTGATGATTAATAAATTTGGAATACATTTCACAATGTTACTACCTAATAAATTGAATTCTTCAGCTTTCTTTCTGATACACAATTCTTCATTACCAGTGAAACTTGAATCCTTATCGTCAGTAACATTACCATTACTATTGGTAACTATAAGTGGTAAAATGTCTAAAGCAGCAATCTTATTCAGAATTTCTTCCCATTGACCAACATAAATATTATTTTTATCATTATCATTGGAATTTATGTTGTAAGCGTTACTGTTATCAAATAACTTTCTAATTTCAACAAGTTGTAATAGTAATAAGCATGTTTCTTTGTTCTTATAACTAATAGCAGAATTACTACTATCATGACTGTTCAAATGTATATCAATTAGTTTTTCAGCTAATAAAATTGGGTTTGTTTCACTGTTATCATTAATATTCACAAGAATGTTCCCACTTAAATCAGAATCGCTTAATAAATTACTGATAATGTTATTAATAATAGAGATAACAATGTCATATTCTTCACTTAATTGATATAACAATAAGCTATCGTAAATTCTACCATCTTCATCGGCTCTTAAAGCAGCTTGTTCAGTAATAACCTTCAAATATTCCTTATTATCTACATCACTACTAATTAATAGTAATGGTTTTCTTTGTTCAATAATACCTGGAATACGGGAACCATCACGGCTGATCTTACCTAATAAGATTGTAAATTCTTTGGTTTGAAGAACTAATTCTCTTATGCATTCATGCATAAATGATGCTTGAACATTATCCTTACCAACTTGAGCATTCAATCCGATCAATAACAAATATTCTAAGGCAATTCGTGGATCAGAAAATTTGAATGATTTGATATAAGTTGTGATCAACTTAATAAAATTTATAGAAACGCTTGTTTGTGTATTAGCTAAAGTATGATCATCCCCATGAACAACTAAAGAGCCAGCTAATGGATTGTTACAAACGTTCAATAGGTGTTGGTTACAAATACCAATGGCAAGATGAACAGCGTCTATTTCATTAATCTTATAAGCATATTCAACGGCTACTTCGAATAGCCCACTTAACATTAATATCTGTAAATAATAATTGTTAAATCTTTGAACACCATAGGAAAGAATCAACTGTTGGAATTCAGCTAATGTGTATCTTTCATAAATGGAATCATTGATAATGTTATTGGAGATACCATTAGAGACAGTCTCTTCTTTAATAAGCATGAAATGAATCCAAAGCCAGTCTTCAACATTTAATGTAATTGAAGGAATTGATTTTCTTGTTAGATCGCATCTACCAATAATCTTGTAAACAGCTAATCTATATGGATCACCATTTAACGAGTTTTTAATATGTTGACTGTATTCGTTGTGTAATCTTGTCATAAACTCAGTTGGTAATTCACTGTTACCATTGGACTTAGAATGAATATAGGCTTTGAAGTAGGTGACGAAAGATTGTTCAATTTTTTTGAAGTTAGATTTGTTGTTTACCATAACTTCCAATGCTTCCTTTTCCATACCAGCTCTTAATAAATAAAAAATTAAAGCCCAAATTGGAGTACCATTAATTATAGTTAAATTATTGATCTTCCAAACCTCGTTGGAATTAATGTTAGAGGTAGTGGTATTTGAAGATGAAGCATTTGGATTAGTATTGATGGTGGTGTTATTTAATGTAGAGCTATTCTTTAACTTCTTTTCAATAAAAGATTTAATTTTGTTAATATTAGTTGGTAACCCTTCATCCATTTGCTTATTGTATAACAAATCAACATAATCTTTAAATTGACTCTCTAAGTATTTCTTTGCATTAGTAATAATTAAATTATTATGGGATAAACTATTATTGGCTACGCCATTTGTGGTACTTCCCTTAACTTGTTGAAGATATTCTAAAACTTGCCATGATTCTAGTAATTGTCTTGATTTAGAGTCATTCGTATTATTGTTTAATAAAGAAATAAATTCTTTGTTTAATGGGAAGTGGACCTTTTGTTGTCTTGCATTATTGAAACTATGAATAATTTTGGCATTCTTTTCAAACTTGTCTCTTAACATATAATGTTCATTGACATTTAACCTGGAGAAATCATCATGGTTGTTACTATCAGTTAAAAGATCAAGACCGTCGAATCTGTTGCCTGCGGCATTCTTGTTCCAGAATTTCATTAGGTTGTCGTTGTTTAGAATCTTATCTGGTTGAGATGCCTTGGAGCCATTCAATTTGTTTGATTTCTTGTTGACTAAGATACCAAAGTTTTGTTTAATAACATTCTTTCTTTCATCCCAGTCTAAATTTAAATTGTCATTGATATAGTTATCAAAATCTCTTGCAGCATTGGATAATAACATTTCGATTGAAGCTAATATATTTTCATCCTTCTTGATCTTTAAATAATTATCGATTTCAGTAAATTCCATATTACCACCATTAGATAAAGCAGTGGTAGCAGAAGTGACAACACCTGCACGGGAACTACCAGTAGCGGTTGGGAAATTGGAACTAACACCAGTATGAATACCTGTAGATAAACCATCTCTATTTAATGTAGCATTTGCTAAAGTTTGGTTACGTTCTAACATCTTCAAAGAAGTATCAACTTCATCAAATTGTAGCCCACTACCAGCTAATAAGTAGTGGGCCTTGGTATGATCTTCTTGAGATTCTTGTTTGATATGATCACCACCAGTATGTGATGTGGTGCCAGTGGTATGAGATCTTAATTCACGGGCTCTTCTGTTAATTTCATGGATCGATAATTGAATTGAACCTAAATCGGATGATGCAGTTGGTAAGGATTTAGATGATTCTAAAAGATCATTAAACAACTTAGACGTACTGCTCTTTTGTTGTTCTGTAGAACCGTTCCCATCATGATCAGTCCCATTGACAGGTTTGATTAAAGTCATTTTAGGTGATTCTTTCCTCGAGGTTAATCTTCAATTTAATTGAGGTATCAATACTATAAGAACAAACAATCGTAAACTACAATGTTTAATAGTTGTTATAGTGATGAGGATGTTATTTTCACCATTAAAGAAACATTATAGAAGATTCAGAAATTTTTCAAAATAAGAGGCGTTACCCGGTAAATTTTAAAAATTAGTAGTTAAGAAATAGTGAATATTAATAGTTTAAAAGGAATATATAATATAGGAAAGAAGATATATATACAGTGATATTCACTAGCCATGGTACATGTCAACATATTGATCTACTGGCATATCACCAAATTTCTCATCTAAGGAAGTTTCTAAGATCTTAGCGGCACGAGTATCTTTACCAAAATGTTGATCTAAATGATTAGTAAATTTTTGTAATAATAATGGAATCCCCTCTTCACGTCTTAAACGGTGGCCAATTGGATAATCAACAACAACTTCATCCAAGACAGTACCATCATTTAATTCAACTAGTAAAGCATTTGGGATGGCACGTTTTTCTGGATCATGGTAATCCTTTGTGAATTGTTCATCAACAACACATTCCATCTTGTCTCTTAAGACATCAATCTCTGGATTACCTAAAGCAATATCATCCATGTAATGGTTGGCGTTCAATTCACCATAGATTAATGGAATAGCCACCATGTATTGAATACAATGATCCCTATCAGCATAATTATATAATGGACCAGATTTGTTAATGATATCCATACCAGCTTGTTGAGTTCTAATTCTAATTGATTTAATATTAGCATAAGTCTTACCAATTGCATCTAATTGTTGTTTGACGGTTAAAGCAGCTTCAACAGCAGTTTGGGCATGGAATTCAGCTGGGAAAGAAATCTTAAATAAAACATTTTCCATAACATATGAATCAAATGTGTTACGTTGATTAAATTTAAATGGTTCACCACCATTTAAAACATCATAAAATCCCCATTTAGGAGCAGATAATATAGATGGAATGTCACCTAATTGACCATCAGTTTGTTTAACCATAAAGGCTAATCTTACAGCTCTTGAAACTGCATCACCTGCAGCCCATGATTTACGAGAACCAGTATTTGGAGAGTGACGATAGGTTCTTAAAGATTGGCCATCCACTAAAGAATGTGCAATACATTGCGTAGTTTGTTCTTGGGTAAGACCTAATAATTTTGAAACAACACTGGCAGTCGCTAATTTAACCAATAAGACATGATCTAACCCATGAGAGTTAAATGAATTATCTAAAGCCAAGATACCTTGAATTTCATGAGCTTTAATCATACATTTTAAAACATCATTAATGGTTAATGGTGTAACTTTACCCTTTTGTGTACGATTAATGTAATCAGCGACAGGTAAGATACCACCAAGATTATCAGATGGATGTCCCCATTCAGCAGCAAGCCAACAATCATTAAAATCTAACCATCTAATCATAGTACCAAATGTGAAACTACCATTAATTGGATCCATGACCCAATTAGTGCCAGGAATCTTAGTCCCCTGTGAAATTTGTGTCAATTGATCAGCCATCACTGGAGTCATAACTTTTTTAGCTAATGGAAATTTTAAAGCAGCAAGACCACATCCCATTGTATCTAAAAGACACCATTTAGCAGTTTGAAGAGCCAATGGAGATGTAATATCTTTGTTATGAACATAATTGGCAATATCTTGAATCAATTGATCAGTTTGTGGTCTTTCATTGAAAGTTGAAGTTGGAGAGGTAGCAGCAGCATAATTTCTCTTATTTAAAATAGAACGGGTGACAGTAGTTGTTGTCTTAGTAGTGGTTGTAGTACGCAACATTGTTTCAGTATAAGTGATATTTTGAAGTGTTGGAGAATAAAGATATAAGATAGTAGTCAAAAAAGTGATTAAAAAAAGAAAGAAAAGAGGGATTGATTAGAATATAAATTTATTTAGCAAAAGTAAATATAAACTAATGTGGAGGTTATATATATTTATAGCAAAATTTAATTGAGATATGATATGAATATTATTATTACTTTTATTATTATTTTAATTAGGAAAGAGTGGAGAACTTCTTTAAATAATTGAAATCGACACTCTTTGGTCTTTCAATTGGTAATCCGTAAATACGATCCCAAACTAATTGTGCCAATGGACCCATGGCTCTTGAACAACCAAAGATTACGGTAATAAAGTCTAAATGATTTAAGCCGTAATGATGGAATAAAATCCCCGATGCACTGTCAACATTTGGGTGTGGATTTTTACATTTCCCATATTCTGCTAACACCCGAGGTGCTACTTTAGACAATAATAACATTAAATTAACATTTGGATCATCCTTAAATTGTGATTGTCTTTCTTTAGTAAATTGTACCATTGCGGTGAACCGAGGGTCTTCACGTCTCAAAACAGCATGACCATAACCGGGGATAACACGGTGATTGTTTAATATGGACCATAGATAGTCTTCTAATTGTTTCTCATCAGTGGAATCCTTGACTTGTTTTTGTGTCTCCAACAAAAATTTAACTACATCTTGTGCGGCTAACCCATGTAATGGACCGGCTAACCCCAATAACCCGGAGGAATAACTTAACATCGGGTCACTTAAAGCGGAACCTACTAAATGTGTTGCATGTGCGGAGACATTGCCACCTTCATGGTCCACATGAAGTCCCGTATATAATCTAATTAAATCAATTATATCTTCATCATTATTCTTAGAGTTTCCTTTGTTTAATAACCCCAACATTGAAGTTAAATTCTTTGCCCAATCAGCTTTGGAATTAAATTCACCTAAAGAAGTAGTATCCTTATTATTACCCTTATGACGTGTAGAGGAACCATGAAGTCTTGCATATATTTTACCGGCTAATGATGGTAAAAAGGCTAATAACGTCATAACGTCATCAAATGTGTCTTCCCACATTGTTAATTTATTATTAAGTCCCCGAGAATAATGATCTCTAAATTTGGAGAAATGTGACAAAGAACTAACCCCAATGGCAAATTGAGTCATTGGGTGCATTGTACTAGGTAAGGATTCCATTAATTTATTAACTTCGGCTGGTAAATGAGATGTCTCCAAATTTGAATTTGAAATCACAATTTCATTCCATTGTTTAGTTAATCCCATTACTTGTTTTGAATTGGGGATTTCACCAGTTAATAATAACCAAAACATAGCCTCTGGATAAAAAATATTGGGGTTTTTGGGCCCCGGTAATAATTTTTGACAATCTTGAATGGTGTAACCATGAAATTTTATACCTAAATTTGGATCTAATGTGGAGGATTGCCAATACATTAATTGTAAACCTCTCATCCCACCAAGGATAGATCCAACAGTTAAATCATTATCGGGTAAATGGGTGTTTGCTAATTCTTTCCTTAATTGTAAAAATTCAGTACGACGTTTAGGTACTAAATCTTTTAAAGTGTCTTTAAGTGTAGAATTAACAATAGAAGAATTTATTCTTGCTGTGGTGTGAATAAATCTTTGCATGACTCTGTGCTGTCTATTTTATGATTGTGCAGAATACCTAGATGTATTTTGGGGGAGCTGGGAAAGGAGAGAGGGGAGAGAAATTGGAGTTTGAATTGAAAATTCTGTCAATTCGTTATCTTTGCCCTTTATATATGTTTTCAATTTAAAATAATGTTGGAGAAATGAGCTCTATTATTATTATTACTATTTTATATTATTATTATTATTATTATTATTATTATAATTATTATACATTTATATATGAGAAAGATTGAGTGAGGTAGAGATAAAGAGCCATATCGAAATGAAACGACATTTCTTATGTGTTAATATGATTTTCTCATTTATGCAAATGAAACAGATTTCTTCTTTGGTTTTTGTTCATTTTGTTCTTTTAATTCTTCCTTTATAGCATCTCTTTTATTCTTTCTACGTAAAGATCTAGCTGCAGAGGCTTTATTTTTAATTTCGTCCTTTTTCTCTTCTAATTTTTGTGATTTAGCTTCTTCTTTTAATTCAATTTCTTTTCTTTTAATTTCTCTAATTTCTTCAAGACGACGATCTTTTTCAATCTTAGATTCATTAATCTGATCATATTTATCACCAATTGTTTTAACTAATCTCTGCCATACAAGAGTATCATTATCACCAATAAATTTTTTACCCTTTTTACCACGTTTAAATTTCATACCAGGTATAATAGCTCTATTTAAACTTGGTAAGTCTTTTTCTTCATCAATTTTAATCTTTGAATTATATTCTCTACCACGAGAAACAGATTTTTTACCATATAATCTAACTTTTTGTTGATCTTTTGCTGTTGTAAACTTATCAACTTTATATTTTTGATTTTGTTTAGCTTTCAATAATTGTGCTTCCTTTCTTGATTCTGTAGAAGTAATTGAATCATTTAATTGATTTCTTGATATAGAATCTTTAAACACTTCTGGACGAACTTCTCTTTGTGTAGACTGATATTTAGATTTACCTTTCTTATATTTTTGTGCTACCATCTTTCTTTATTTTTTATATCTTTTCGTTGGTTGACGGTGGTATTAGATTGGATATATTATTGTATCAATATAATCTTGATAGGAACTGTATTAACTAATTTGTAAGTTGTAGCTCATCGATTCTAAAATTCAATTTATTTTTTCCATATTAAAATTTTCCAATATTTAATTTTAACCAAAAAAAAAAAAAAAAAAAATTGGCATTTTAGTGTTTTTAGTTTTTTCTAACGTTACACTATAGAGAATTTGAGAGCTAGAACCTTCTCTCATTAAAATTGAATACTAAATGAATTTCCAGATAACACAAGTTATATCGAATGCAATCTCGTTGATTAAGATGTAGATGGAAGATTATTTATATACAGTCTTATTTTCTTTGTTGAATAAAGCTCATCCGATACATCTTGAAATAGTTACTTGTCTAAATGATATTATTTGGCAACTCTAACTTGACCATTTTAAATCCGAATAATATGAAACTTTCACACCTATGATGTCGCTATGTTATATTAGACAGTTACCGAATTGGCCAAAAAGACTTCTTTATTCAATAATACACATTAAATTAAAGTTAAACTCATCTAGATGCTGAGAGCGCGCAGAGAAACTGTTTCAAGACAATTTTGGACTTGAGGCTCTTTTAAAAAATGGTGAGAGATGTAACGCTTTGGAAAGTAAAAGTGTACGAAAGTGGGGTTAACATAAGATAAAGAAAAGTTTATTCGGTCATAGCGCTTATGAATGATATTGTTAGTAATCTGATAGACATGTATACAGTAACCAAATACTGAGATTGTATATTTAGATACTTAATTTTAGAGACTTGTCTATGTCTTTGACATTCTTGTTTACCCCAGAATTATATGGTAGATGTAAAACAAACTATAATACTTTGAGGGACAATAGCCCCCTGCACCCTGACACCACATTGTCCGCCTCCTTCACATAATAAAAGAAAATATTTCATTGAGATTGCACTCTAAAAATAAATTTGAGATCTCTTTGTATTTTCTGTTTGTTTATATTACGTATTTGCGATTTTGTGTGTTTTTTCTCGAGTTCGTGCAGATCTAAAAAATATAACGTTATATTAAATACAGAAGGAAATTTCGGATCTCTCGAGACATATATATAAGCATATTCAAATGGATACTGGTTGCAATTCTCTTGTAATGTTTTAAGTGCTTATATATTTTAAAGTTTTCTTTGTGGCTTGTGTTTTTGCTTACACACCTATTTATACACCTACATTTTATTACATACATACATACATACATACATACATACATACACTCTACGCTCATTTTTTTCCTTTTATTTCTTTATTAACTAACTATAAAATATTTTCTACCATAATACTACTATTATACAATTAACATGAACACGCTAGATATACGTGGTTATCAAATTAAAAATCATATTTGTGATACACATAGTTTTCAATTATATGATGCAATAGATCCCAAAGGCCATTCTTGTGTTTTGAAAAGATTAAATGGTAATCATAATTATATAGTTTATAAAGATCAAGATTATCAAAATGAAGGTAATGACTATTTTAATTACGATAATGGAGAAACAAATGCAAAAAATAATAATAATAACAAAGATTCATCCCCTCAACAACTAACCTTTATAACCCCAAGACAATCACCAAAATATATTAAACAACACGATATTAAATATTCTATTGCAAAGAATAAATATCATTTATTACCTTGTCAAAATAGAATTAAAACACCAATGCCATATAATATGATTGATCAACAACAAAATAATAATAACAATAATACTATTTTACCAGATTCACCAAATTCAAATTATAGTATTGAATCTTCTGATACAAATAATACTATTAATAATGATTTGGATGATACAGATTATGATTCGGATGATTTGGATGATTGTATTATATCCCATGAAAACTGTAATTTGAAACCAATTTTAAATAATGATAATGAAAATAATAATATTATCCCTCATGCAAAGGATCAAACAATGTCTACCTCTCATATCCATATTCAAACTCCAAGATTATTAATTAATCATCAACAACACAATAAACATATTAGAAAGACTCCAATACCAAAAGATTGTTGGTTTAATAGAAATGAATCCACAAAATTATGGGAAAATCATTTCATAAATAATTCTCAAGAAAAACCACATCATTCTAAATTAAATCAATCTTGGAATAATGATAACTTTATCAATTCCACTACTACTACAAATTCTTCTACTTCAGATAACAAATTTGAATTGAAAATGATTCAAAGTTCAATGTTGAAAAGAAGGAGTTTACCTAAATGTGAACCTACAAAATAATAAATATTATGTAACTAAAATTACAATCATACACCTAGCATTTCGTCATTTGTCTTTTCTTTTTTATATATTCTTTTTCATATTCATTACTTTATACTATTTCATTATTTTTTTAACATACCCAGATTGTAATTTAATATATTTTATCTTTCAATTTTATTTTTGAATTTTTTAGTGAACTCCGCTTTAAGGAGTCGAAAGATTTGATAAAATATTAAAAAATTTCATAACAAACCACCACACCACTTCATTATATATACATCAACCAACTAAGACACATCATATGTTTAAGATATCAGCAAGACAACTTGTCAAAACTACAAGTAGATTTTTCACCAATTCAAATAGATTTGCTTCTACTTTAGCTTTTCTAGAAACTACTTCCAATGCTGAATTGACTTCAGCATCATTAAGTTTATTAAGTGCAGCTAAACAACTAAATAATCCAATTATTGGTATTACTTTAAATACAAATCTAACCCTAGAACAGATAAAATCATCTGGAGTGGTTAAAACTCTATATTTTTCCAATAATCCAATTTTCAAAGATCATTTACCAGAAAATATTACACCACTTTTACAAAAATTGATTCAAGATAATGATATATCAAATTTCATCATTGATAATAATGTACTTGGTAAGAACATTTTACCTAGATTAGGTGCATTGATGGATATTCAACCAATCTCTAATGTAGTTAAAATTGATTCTGAAACAAATACACTTTTCAGACCAATATATGCTGGTAATATTATTGCTCAGGTTGTTACAAAACAACCAATCAATTTATTATCTATTGGAACATCTTTATTTAATGAGTACTCTGGTGAGGAAAGTCCTGCAGAAGTGGAAGAATTAACAATTTCAAAAGACCGCGTTACCAACGGTCCAATTCCGGAGGCTATTGTACAAGAACAAGATACTAATCTAGACACAACCAAACTACCAGAATTAACCTCAGCTAAAGTTATCGTTGCTGGTGGTGCCGGTTTGAAGAATAAAGAAAATTTTGACAATGTGTTACTCCCATTAGCTCAAAAATTTAATAATTCTGCAGCCATTGGTGGTACAAGAGTTGCTGTAGATAATGGATATTGTCCAAATTCATTACAAATTGGTCAAACAGGTAAAGTAGTAGCACCAGATTTATATTTTGCCATTGGTCTTTCGGGGGCTATTCAACATTTAGCTGGGATGAAGAATTCAAAATGTATTGTAGCCATTAATGAAGATTTAGAGGCTCCAATTTGTAAGATTGCTGATTATTCATTACAAGGTGATTTGTTTAAAATTGTTCCTGAATTAACAGATAAGTTATAAGTATAAAAGCATATGAAAATAAAGAACTTCAATAAACCCATAGTACCATTGTACTTGTAAATAAAATATATATTCATATATAAGCTTCCATGAAAAAAAAAACTGTATTCTCTCTACAGTGTCTTCCAAAGTTTAATATTAATCATAATAGGCTAATCAATAATAAATCAGCAACCTTATTATTAATCCTAATAGGTTGATCAATAATGAACCAGAAAGCTCTTTAAATATTAATTTTTTTCATTTTGTTGATTTTGTTATGGTGAATTGCTTACAGCCATTCGTATCACATTTGTTAAGTAAATTTCGGTGTTTTTTGAAAACTGAGATATTGAAAAATTGACCTTATCTCACTCATGATGCTTTAACAATACACGTTGGATACAACCAATTTAAAAAGAGGAGAAACACCAAAAAAAATATTGATGTATTACGCTTTAATCAAAAGCGGATACAGTTAGAAAACAAAGAAGATACTACACTTATCAATCTTAAAAATATATGTATAATTAATAATGGATCAAAGACCCCTTTCGATATTAAACCAGAGACATCTATCAGGTTCTCCCCAAAATTATGGGTCAACCTCTCAGAACGTGTTGCCAAATACGCAATCAACCAATTCGTTTGGTAACCAGTCAGATTCTGTATTTGAATCAAGCGAAAATTTTAGTGTTCAAGATGAAACTTTTAACACAATTTCTAGATATGATATGTTAGCATATTATTTGCCATGTTCCTCTTGGATCGGAGAGTATAGTTGGATTAAATTTCTACATGATTTTATTGCTGGTTTATCGCTTGCGTCGTTTCAAATTCCCTTAAGTATCTCGTATGCAACCTCATTAGCACATACAGACCCCTTATCAGGGTTATATTCTTTAGGTATTACGCCCTTTGTCTATGCAATCTTTGGATCTGTCCCTTCAATGATTGTAGGACCTGAAGCTGCCATTTCTTTAGTGATTGGTCAAACAGTGGAAACATTGGTTGCACATAGGGAAGATATCACATCAATTCAAATTATCACAGTTACAACATTTTTAGCAGGTCTTTCACTGTTAATTATTGGTATCTTAAGATTAGGTTTCCTAGGAACAATCTTGAGTAGAGCCTTATTAAGAGGGTTTATAAGTTCTGTGGGTTTTGTTATGATTTTTAATTCATTGATCAGTGAGTTGAAACTTAACAAGATATTAAGAGATGCACCTGAACATTACCACACTCCATTTCAAAAAATTTTGTTTTTAATTAAATATGGGCGAACAAATTACCATAAGCCAACGCTAACCCTTAGTTTAATTGTCTTTACTGTGCTGCTAACAGTAAGGTCATTCAAGAAAAGGTATACTGGCCGTTATAAATGGATAATATTTTTACCAGAGATTTTATTAGTTATTATAGTAGTGACAATATTCTCGTACCAATATGATTTTCAGAAAAGATATGGAATATCAGTTGTGGGTGAATTTAGCGGTCAAGGATTTGATCACTTAAAGAACCCTGTATCAACTGACAATAGGCCAATGTTTTCCCTATTGGGGCAGTTGTCCGTCATTACCGCTACCCTTGGGTTTTTTGAATCCATTACAGCTTCAAAAGCTTTGGGTGGTATAGACAACAGCATTGTTTCTTCAAATAGGGAACTTATTGCATTAGGTTTAATGAATATGGTGGGATCTACTTTTGGTGTATTACCTTCCTTTGGGGGATATGGTAGATCCAAAATAAATCTAAAATCTGGAGCGAAAACAGTTGTATCTGGTGTGTGTATGGGAGTTATTACCCTCCTAACAGCAAAATATTTTTTGCCAGTTATACATTACATACCAAACTGTGTCCTTTCAGTTATAACAACATTGGTTGGTTTGACATTGTTAGAAGATATTCCACAGGATATATTATTTCACATTCGTTGTCACGGTTTCAATGAATTAATCGTATTTTTACTAACTGTCATTACAACCTTATTTTATTCTGTGGAGCTGGGGATTTGTGTTGGTTGTTTGTATTCTGTTATCACTATTATTAAGCATTCTGCTAAATCAAGAATCCAAATATTGACAAAAGTGGAAGGCATTAACAAATTTATTAATGTTGATGACTACATGCATTTTTACGAAGAAGGCCATGTAACTGTAGAGCAGGTTGAGGGCTGTCTGCTAGTAAAAATTCCAGAGCCCCTTACATTCACGAACACAGAGGATTTGAAAGAAAGATTGGACAGAGTGAAGAGGTTTGGTACCCCAAATGCTCATCCTGGGTCTAAAGAGATAGCAAGGGAAAATATTGACTATGTAATATTTGATCTACATGGAATGACTTTTCTTGATTCGTCCGCAGCACAAATTTTGTATGAAATAGTGAAAGCATATCAAGAAGATGGAACTTTTGTCTTCTTGGCTAGAGTTCCGAGGAAAAATGATATAAGACGGTTATTGAAAGAATCAGGAATACTAGAACTACTCGAATTCAATATAAACAGAGTAATGAAAATGCTTTACAATAGGACAACTGCAAACGCGCTATATTTCAGAAGTGTGGAGGATGCTTTGGTCATGGTTGGTAGGATTAAACAAGAACCTCATGAGTATGGACAAATGGGGGACAATAGTAGTGTGATGTCTAAGACTCTAATGAACTCAAACCTTGTATAAAATATGTAAATGGCAATCACTTTAAAAGAATAACCTTTTGGAATGTTACTTTAATTCTATTTATTTTGGGTCTGGCATTAAAATAAAAACCTTGCACTACAAGATCTATTTCTTGCTGTTAAATACCCTTTAGGTTAGATGTAATAAGTTGCAATAATGAAAGTTGAATTAAAATAAAATTGTCACATCAGGTTTATCGTACTTCCTCTTTTGATCCAAATATATGTGTTAAACACATGATTATAATATTTTTCTTTATATCTTCACTTGCAATACAGAGTTTGAAGGCCCAGAATATTCTCTATTATTTTTAATAGAGTATTGAAATCTTCTATTCTATCTCAAAAAATCAACTTCTTCGTGAAAAAGATCTTAGTTAACTTCAGAATTGTTTATTACAGCAGAAATACCCCGTTCATGTATGTTTTCCCTGTAGAAATAATCTTGGCGTATGTTTGTTTTCCAACATCCAGTGAGATATAAGCTTTAACAATTGACCTAGTAACCTGAAGATAAAGATCCATAAATAAAGAAAGGCTACACTTAATTTTACCAGGGTTTTTTTTGTTGCATACAATAATAAAAATCTCCATTAATATAGGTAGCATCTTATGTTAATATGCAAAATTGAACTGTATAATTATTCTTGAAGCAACCATAATTTTGTTAGTTGCTTATATTAGCATAAAAAATAATAAATGATTGACCAAGTAGAAGAGAGAGCGAATAAGCTGAAACAGAGAAAAGGACTAATTTTTGTCTATTTATAGAGTAAAAATAGATTAATGCCTTTGAAATATATTAAAAAGTAAGAGAAAAGCTATTCAAATAATTTCTGAGAAATCTCAAATGTTTAAGAAGTGGATGGGTAAAAGGTAAGCACTTGGTAATGAGGTTATGGTATCGATAAGGGAGAATTAATGGAATACCATGTGCAAATTTTATAACCTATACAAACTTTAAAGTCTTTTTAAAAATTATTTCACCTTAGAGCCAGAATTCGTCTAGAAAGACGATTTTACAATATTATTAAAATATGAAAAATGAACAATGTAAATTCGGCGATGAGATAACTGCTGGACGTCTGTGGCCTTATCGGGAATGGAACTCATTAAGTAATTTATTATATTTGGATTCGTCTCTTTAAGTAGAGACTAATGTTATATAGAAGTATATGATCTTATTAATTAACTTAATGTCATTTTAAAATTTAAAAAAATAATATTTTCCAATATTGAAATTCAATTAATATTCAATATAAAATGACACCAGAGTTTGAGACCAATGTGATGCATTGAACTCATGTAACTTGATATTATATTTTTATCGAATAAGTAAAAATCCTTTAAAATTACAAGAATTATGATAATAATTCTAGCAATGTGGAAAGATGTTTTTCTTGATTAATAGCAGGGTGTTTACCTTGGCTTTCCATCGTATTATTTTGTGATAAATTGATCTGGTTCTTTTTATCCAAGAAGGACTGTATATAGTTACTTATATCTCTTTAATTGCTCTAATTTAATTATGTCTTAGATTTTGTCATTTGGCAAAGCGCACTGTATTTTGTGAAAAAAATCAATGTTGAAAAATAGAATTTCTCCGTACTTCATGTCAGGGTCACTCTGTCATCACCATATCTACTCTTCCTATGAGCTAATGCTAAGTTAATATTATTATAGCCTTTTAATATTAATAAGAAATTAATACTTTATTTTACCACTATATTTCATCTATGTTTTCCAACAAAAATCCTTTAAAGTTACAAGAATTATGATAATAATTCTAGCAGTTAATGGATGTTAGCTTAAAATTATTCCAATTGTTATATTTATAACACAATAAACATATTATATTACAACACAATAAACATATTATATTACAACACAATATAAAATCAATTTTTGAAGAGGGGTTATTTAACTTACTAACTCATCACTTTCAGTTCTTTTTTTAATTGTTTTGCAAACTGTAGAGTTAAAAGAAGAAGTTCTAAAGTAATAGACTAAAATAACTAAGAAGGAAGAAGCTGCATACATTCCAAATATGTACATGATACTGCTTAAAAAGTTAATTGTTGGAATATGAGATTAATTAATGTCATATTCATTATAATTGATCTAATTCAGT
>PPON03000079.1:0-42680 GCA_003708525.3 Monosporozyma unispora | reverse complement strand
CATAAAGTGAAATAGCTATCATCTATTTTGAAAATAATGTCGTTGATTAATTTTTTCCATTGGCAAATATTATAACTGATTACAATGTCTGCTTCAATTACTTACATTAAGGTGAAATATATGCTTCTCTTTATGCTTTTTTCACTAAAGTTGGGCAATACACAACGGTAGGCCATACTACTAAATTGTTATTATTGTTTACTTTTTTTCTGTGGTGTTCAAATTTACGATGCTTAGTGACTGTTTAATATGCTGTACAGGCAATATTAATTGTATTTCTAGTTTTGTATATCCAGATTTTAGAGTTAAGAAGCCTCTTACTTGTCACTTGGTGGATGAGTCGTTACAGATTCTTATCTTCTCTCTTTGGCGGAAGTCACGTGATTGATGGGATTTAAAATTGAATCCAGCTAAGCTTTCCCAAAAGAAGGCTAACAAAATCGGATACTATTCGTTCAGAACAAGATATAATCTGATAACATCGTCACAGGTATATCTATTTACCTTGGTAATCACGAGTCTTTACTGATTTTCGTCAACATCTCCCTAAGACTTTAAAACTGTATGAGACAATCCTGCGACCCATAAGTACTGATTGGTAATCTTAGAAACCTGTGGTAGTCTACCTTTCATCTGGGATTGGAAGCATGTAACTTTTACATCAGCTTTGAATTCATATCAAAAAAAAGCAAATAGATTCGATTTTTACCATCATTTTTGGTCATTGATTTTTCCCAATTGTGTTAGGGGTCTCTTTAATTTTAGGGTTACTGTTCAAGCATACTTAATACTATAATCTGCTAAAAATTCTGTTGATCCGGATGTGTTCATTTTGATATTCACCTAATTTTGTGGTCATTATCTCTAATTCTGAAAAAGATAAATTTGAGAAATAAGATGCTCAAAGTTATATTGCTTCAATTTAAATGTATGTTTTAAGATGTTGAAGCTTTTCTATTTCAATTTTGTTAATTATAGATTTAAAATTAAGTTTTTGCATTGATAAGCTTCATTCTTTACAAATATCGTTTGGTTTGATAATGGTTACACCCATATTCATACCATGGTATTTCGACTATATGATATTTAACCAAATATACTTAGATTGGCATTTACTCAATTCAACTGACCATCATGTACTAAAGGAATATTGATCAATTTTTTGTAAACACTGTTGATTATACGTATTTTTGAGGGCCAAATTTCTATGAATAGAACAATGAAAGCACCAATAGTTTTCATTAAACTAAGCTGTGTGATGTGATACATATTTGGTTTACTGATAAATCTCAATACGCTGTGCTTGACCTCAGTGCTCAATTGTTTTATTAGCTGATCTTTTTTCTAATGTATTGATGGTGACTATGTCTATTAGCTATTCGTATCGGTAATATTGGTGGTAACAATGAGTATGGAGGCGAGGTTTAGGGCTGCAATGATTCAGTTACCTTCTGTCTACTCTTATGTTTAGTGTTTAGTAGAAGTCACGTGGCCTCCTCAGCTTAAGATGAATATTGCAGAAATGGAAGTAAAAAGTGCAATTACTGTACGTTCAAAGGATGCTGGATTGAACACTATTTTCATACCTGTATTTATTCCCATTGTTGAACAGAAATATAGTACTAGTTTTATCAAAAGTTACCCAAAAAACCTTAATACTTCATTGAATAAGACCAAAAGTGGTAGGTTACAATACCGATTCTGCGGTGAATTTCGTGTTACATGAATCCAAATATTAATAATTTTTGCATTAGGGTTGAATTATGTGTCATTTAAAGTAACCACTGTTGATATTTATCATCTTTTAGGGAAATTCTAAAATGATCTCTTGAAATATAAGTTTCAACACTATCTCACCTTCTCATATACTGCTTCTATATTGGTTAGCTTCTGATGAGCTTAATATAGTTACCTTTCTATCCTAGTAAAAGGATTGTGCTGTCTTAAAAAAACCTTTATTTTACTGAACTTTTTGTGACGAATGTCGGTCTTGGTGATTGCTTATCTTCTTCCGATTGTTTTAAATTTATTTTACTTATTAATGGTTAGTACTTACTTTTCTTTTCAAGTTTACTATAGTTATTCCAATAGATTAAGAGTTTAAGTTTACAAATTCATGCATTATGTTTTGTTTCCAAATTTTAAGCCTTATATAATATATATATGGTGCTGAAACTTACAATAAATCTTGATATAGATGGTTTGTTGGTAACATATTTTTATAGCTTTGTTAAAGGTTAAAGCTTTAATTAACAGGGATCTTTTATTTGAGACAGGTAAACATAAACAAAAAAAGGTTAGGACACTTCCTGATGATTTATTTTAACATTACAGTAAGGTTTTTTAAAGCCAACCCTATTGGTTTTTAACACATCCTACGATTGATATTTACTGAGATAAGACAAGTCTCTTTTCCATTGTTGGAATACCATCAATATAATACAATCTGATTAAATGTACGTGCTTTATTTTAAGACATTAGTTTCTACTATTGTTTTTACTAAAAGTGTTTATAATACTAACCCATGAAATCTAGTTTTTACGACACTACATGCGTATGATGTCAAGTGAGATTCTAACTATCTACGATACCTACTATTTTTTTTATATAATCACTATTTTCTATGATAGAAGTTTATAGACTTCAACTTTTTTCATTTTATATTGTAAAAGCCAAATTTATGAATTAATTGGATTGGTTATTACTCAGAGTTAGGTAAATTTATATCCTTTTGGTACATTAATTGCTGGTTATTGCTTTGTATTAATCTTACATTACTAGAGGGAAAGAAAAGATTGCCCCTTTCAAAGGTCTTTAATAAAAATCTGTAACATTTTTAAATAAAATTAAACTGTTGATAAGACTATTAAATCATGAATGTACTGTGTTATTTGTGGTTTAATCAATGGTGATATATTGATAGTGATATTGGAGATAGCGCCATATTAAAGTAACAAAATTTCTAAATTTTTCTTAGTAAATGAGGAATTTCCACATTACTAATATTTGAAAGGGTTATAAAAGAGTTATAAAAGAATAACTGGAGGAAGTTCTATTAAAGCAAGAGTGATCACTATTGAAGACGTTGAATTTGTTTGGTTACTTTAATTATTATCAGAAGAAAGACAAGCACAACTACAAACGATTTTAGAAATAGAAAGATGTTTACAGGGATCGTAGAATGTATGGGATCTATTGCCAAGATTCAAGAAATGGATATGTCAGAATCTGGTGGGCAAGGTTTATCAGTTATTATCAAAGATTGTCCACAAATCTTGACGGATTGTCATATTGGTGACTCCATTGCCGTGAATGGGATTTGTTTAACAGTGACAGAATTCGATACAAACACTTTCAAGATTGGGATCTCTCCAGAGACAGTAAGAAGAACTAATGTGGGACAATGGAAAGAAACTCAAAGGGTAAATTTAGAAAGAGCCATCTCCAATGAAGTTAGATTTGGTGGTCATTATGTACAAGGTCATGTTGACACTACAGCATTGATTTATTCTGCAGAACAAGATGGGAATTCTGTAGTTTATACTTTCCAATTGGCCACAAAGGATAAACAATATATGAAATATATCGTGGAGAAAGGGTTCATATGTATTGATGGTGTATCATTGACCATCACAAATGTAGATGATCATAAGAACACATTCTCTATTGCTATGATTAAACATACTCAAGAAAATGTGACATTACCATTAAAACAAGTGGGCACAGATAAAGTTAACATCGAAGTGGATTTAACTGGTAAAATCATTGAGAAACAAATTGTGGCAGCATTAAACGATCAAATCGATAACGTAGAATCGCCTTTGGCCAATTTAATTAACACTTTGATTGATAAGAAGTTATCCTCTCGTTAAATCAACGGTTACTTGATGAATATCCTCTTTTCAAATATTGTATATATCTCTATATATCTTACTTTATAATATAAGATTTTACTATAAAATTTTTTAAATTTCAAAAGTGGCAATACTAAAACTTTCTTCAATTGAAGAGCTACCAACCCATATTACAAGCGAGTATTAAGAAAATACTATCATAACAGCACAATATGACTAGTCGAATGGGGTTTTCCTGGGGGGGTTCTATTACCTCTAACACCAACACAGCTTCTACCTCTTCATCTGCTCAAATTACTATGCCAAAGGCGAAAATAAATTTACCTTCTTCAATCTCAAATCATCCTCATCACACCACCACCATCACTAATACTGCTAGCAATCCAACAAAACAAAATAAGAGAGGTTTAAATGATGGTGATGATGATCTAACCATTCAACCCACTTATAACAGTACAAACACAAACACTACCATGACTGCGACTAAATATTCTACCTCCACTTCTATCAATTTATCAAAGAAAAAATATTCCTATTATAATACTCATACTCAAACAACAAATAATAATAATAATAATTCTCTTCTCACAAGTCAAAATCTACCATTATCAAGATCATTAAATTTATTATCCAAAGAACAATTATCTGAATTAATTCAAACTATGGTACAAGAACAACCAGAATTATCTATACCATTACAAAAAAATATTAATACAAAATTAGTCGACACAATCAATATTCAAGATTTTATTAATGATTTAGAATTTAAATTTAATAAGATTATTAAATCAATCCCATATAATAAGAAATATTATGATATTGAAAAGATAAATCCACAAGTGATAAATTTACAATATAGAATCTTAGATTTAGATGATTATTCTTTTACAAGATTAAAACCTTATATCTTAGATTTTTTAAATTGTTTAATTGATTACATTTTATTTAATTTACCACCAATGATTAAGAATTTTATTGAATCAATTAAATTATTAGATTCAATTACAATTCTTTGTGTTAATTTACCAAGATTTAAATTACCAAGTAATAATTATTATTATGACAAATGTTGGGAACAAATTTCATTCATATGGTGTTCGTTAATTAATGAATTATATAATGATCCAATATTGTTAAATTTAAATGGTAACAGTGATTCAATCTTATTAAATTGGTTCAATAAATTACAAGATTATAATCAATTAACTAATGGTATGTTAACACAACCATGGAATTTAATTAAATCTTTATTATTGCAAGGTGAAAATAATAAACATACTAAATCACTTCTAATTCAGCAACAAATAGAACTACAACAGCAGCAACAGCAACAACAACAACAACAACAATTACAAATCAAACAACAAGAACAACAATCCATGACTTCTTCATTCACTTTTAGTAATAACACTAATAATAATAATAACTTGAACAATTTTAATTTTAATAACATTTCAAATGATTCAAGTAATAATCAAAACACATTATTACAATACCAAGAACACACTAATCATTAATCATTTTTTATATATATACAACTTATCCATACTCTTATATAATATTAACTCTTATTTATCTCATTTAATCAATATAACAATATTTTTTTTTAAACTTTAAAGTTACTTAATACTTAAATCTTTATGATCTTAAATCCCTTTACTACTGAAAATCAATCAAACCGCAACTAGTTCACGTCAATATCAACACGATGACAAGGGGGAAAGTACAGCCGATCCATTATGATAAAGAAACTGTCAAAGAATTGACAAAACAAGTATGTTTTATTTGTACTCTTACTCTCTGTAAAGCATCTCCTACCTCCCTAAAAATGATTATTACTAACAAACTGTGGTTCCATTCTATACCATAACTATTTTAGATTACTATAGCAGGGTTTATTGGTGCTGCTAAAGGTGCTTTAGTAAGTATTACCTCTGCATTAATCTTAACCAGAATTTCACCCATGTTTAAGGCAGTAAGGTTACCAGTCAAAATGTTTTATCACAGTGCTTTAATAACAACAGGGGTTATCTTTGCCTGTGAGGCTCAATTAAATAAATTCCAAGTACAATATTACCAGAATGAATTAGAGAGAAGACAAAAATTGTTAGATGAAGCTGCTGATAATGGTATCTTCTTAGATGAAAATTTTATTTCGAAGAGTGTTATTACTGATGATCAAGGACATGCTTCCAAATAAGATGAGCTAATTACTCACAAATAACAAAAAAAGAATGTTTCTATATCAAATAATAATGCATGTATATATTCTGTTTGTTATATTAGATTTCACACCGTTTTCTTTATATATTCTTTTCAAATGATAATGATTCTTACCAAACCATCCATTTCACTACTTTAAATATAAATAATAAGCCCGCTTTAATCTTCTTTGCAATAAACACAAGTAACCAAATGGACCAAAGTATACCGATAATAAATATTTCTAATAATTTATACACTAATCTAGTGGACCTTTGTGAATGAATAATTTTGAAATTGTCAAACCTTTCAGTATTCTCTTGAAACAGTTTTAATTTCAGTGTTAAAGTAGTATTGATATCAGATAAGATTCTATCACTTGATGAGATTAACGTTTCAACACGAATAGAATAATCATTCAATAATCTTGATGTCCATGAATTACCAATCTTAATCACTTTATCTAATTCTTTATCATATTGATCAATGATTTCTTTAGTCTTAGTAATATTATAATCAGTATCATTATCAATTTTAATGGTTTCATTACGCCTTTGAATAGCTCTTTTCTTTACAATATTATGAGTCTTACGACGATGCTTCATAATCGAGATTGTACTTAAGATATAACGAGTATCTTGCCAGTATTGTAATAATTGTTCATCAATTACTACATTATTCTCATCATCATCATTAGGTAAATAATATGTAGAATCTAATTGATCATCGATATATGCATCTCTAGCTTCAACAAAACTTTGATCGTTACTGTTATTAGGAGGGGTGGATGTATTCTTATCCACCTTCTTAAATGGGTCGTTATAATTAACACTTTTAAATTTAAAAGCAGAACTATTATTAGCATCATCGGTATTGTTAGCATTGGTTGTAATACTTTGTGTAACACCATTGGCGCCTGGAGAAGTTGATTTTCTTCTATGACTTCTGTTCTTATTAACATCCAAATTTAAGACTAACGATGATTCAGTTGAATCAGGAGATGATGAGGAAGATTCTGAAGACGATGATGATGACGATGAAGATGATGAAGATGAAATTCCAGAAGAAATTGAAGACGAAACATCTTCTGAAATGGCTGTGGACGATTGTGATGATGAATAACCACTATAATCTGAGGTATCATTTAGCAAAGTAGATTTTGAGGCGGATACGGATGAGGATGTCGATAAATACTTCTTTTGATCCTCATTTAAAGAAGAGTATGATCTGGATTCATTACTACTATCAGAAGAATGATTATTTTTATTATTCCTTAATCTGTTTAAATTGTTGACATTTTTGCCTGGTAATGTCAAATGCTTCTGTGTGTTGGATGGAATATTATTACTATTGTTTGAATCTAAATCGGGACTTGGGGTAGGTAGTGTAGTAGTTATTTCTGGTATCGAGGCATCGAGATTTAAATTAGTAAGATGATGGCTCCTTGGTGATTTGGAAAATCTCTTTGGAGTTGTTTTACTAATTATCTTTTCCACTTTACTCAATTTCGACGTCAATTCAGGTACAAGATTTAACGTCTTGCTGGTATCGTTTGTCTTAGAAGGATCAGTAACATTAACAGAATTTGTTGAAGAAGTGGCTTTGGGGTGATGTATTAAAGGTGACGAAGTCCCGTGAGATTCATTACATGTATTGTTCTTCTCTTTATCTCTTCTCTTTCTCTCTTTCTTTTCCTTCTTGACGGCAGCATCTTCACTTCTTTTAATTTGTTTCAATTTGTTCTTAATTCTATCTCTTCTTCTATGATGTGTACCATTTTCTACAGAAGAATTACTACCATCTGCATTTAACAACAGATTATATTTTGGGTCCACAATCCACCTTTTCCCGTCTGGTCTTCTTAATTCATTCCAATGTGACGTTCTCCAGGTTAAATCACTATATTTCTCAGATAACTCTACGAACCATTTCAACTTTCTATTCGGTTTGCTTGAAAATTGTTCAACAGCAATTAATGGTACTTTAGTGAAAGTTAATTCTCGTAAGGGTTTTAATTCTGCATGATATTTCTTTCTTAGCTTTCTATTTCTAATAACTTGCAATGGATTATAAACACCTTCAACACCCTCATGATGACGATGTTTATGATGGTGATGACTTGCGGTAGTGGAATCACCAGACGTTGGGGAATCTAAAGAACCGTGATCTAACGATATACATCTTTCTAACACATTATAATAGTAATCTAAGTATATTCTTACCCTTTCCGCTTTCAATCTTGTTGACTTAGGTATTAGTAGTGGAACATCTTCATTTAAAGTTGTATCCTGTGTGGCTGAGGTTCCTAAGGATGAAAAACCATTAATAGTTTCATTATCATTTCTTAAGAAACTAGCAGACAAGCGACGTTTACGATGTTGAGGTTGATCTCCTTTAGTTGTTTTTGAAGAAATACTATTGATTATTCTTCTATCCAAGGAAGCTCTTGGTTCCCTTTCTTGTCTTTCTTGTTGTTGTAATGTTGAAGAAATGTGACTGGCATTTTTCATTCCAGGACTGGCATTCAATCCCCCTATATCAAGGTTCTCCTCCATGGGTGATAAAGAGACAGCTCGGCTATAATTTAGTTCATCCATTAATTCATATTTATTATCCATTAACAATTTAGTCACCAATTTTAGTCTCCCTCTATTCACCGTGGGGTTATTGTTATTGGCAACATTTTCAATGTCGTTATCACCATTCCCCTTTTGATCTGGCATTGTCATAATATTGAGGGATGGGTGGTGTTGTTATATATTTTTCTATCTTTAAAGGAATCAAAGGTTGTGGGAGATGTGTCTTCTTAATAAAACATTTCAAATATTAATCTTTAAATATAAACATCAAAATAATACACTAACAAACAACAGTTCATAGCTAAAAATCAGAACGAAAGAAGAGAAGAGAAGAGCAAAAGAAACTTAAGAGATGCCACAATACTTTGCCATTGTGGGGAATAATGACTGTCCATTATATGAAACAGAATTTCATGGTGTTAATGGGAAAGATACCATGCCTCAAAGCTTAAAGGAATTAAACCCATTTATTTTACATTCATCATTAGATATTATTGAAGACTTACAATGGCAGTTACAACCAAATAATAGATCTATGTTGTCGGGACAGGAAAATAATGGGTCTTCACTATTAAGAGGTAGTGGTCCAGGTGGTGTTTTGGCTGGGTTTGAAGCTGGTGGGTCTAATTTAGCATCTGGATTTCTTCGATCTACTTCTGCTTCTTTCAATAATGTCTCGTTGGGTCCATCTTCATCGAACGTGAATAATACATCATCATCGAATGCAGCCACACAACAGTTATTAAAGAATGATAATTGTTATTTAAGTCGGGTAGATCATTTCTATGGTCATGTTGTCACAGCTTATATCACATATAGTGGGTTAAAATTAGTAATGGTCCACTGTAATGTCAACGGTGTCGCAGATGGAACTAACAGTAATAACAATAATAATAGCAGTAATAGTAATAGCAATACCTTCAATGATAGCAATAACCAAGTAATGGTGACAGGTTCAGGTTTAGTTTCTGTGGATGATGCTAAATGTAAGAAATTTTATCAAGAAGTTCATGAATTATACGTTAAGACATTATTAAATCCCTTCTATAAATTAGGTAACTCAATTGATAATCCAGAATTCAATACCAGGGTACATTTAATTGCTAATAAGCATCTTCGAGCTCGTTAAGGAATGATCAAAATAAGTTAGAGATATAATCTATATAACATATGTAAATGAAAGAAACAAAACAAAGCAATTAAATTAATTTATGCCTACTATCGTGTCAATAGCAGTGTCTAATAATTGTTGCAAATGATCATAATCAATCTCTCTAGCCACTGCCTCCTCTTGACTTTCATCTCTACTATTATTTGGGATTTGATTCAATAGCCATGTTTCTCTAATGGTTCTTGTCAACGATAAAAGATCCTGTACACCTTTGATCAGTTGTGGTGTGTGACTACTTACCATAGATACACCTGCCGTGGCCACCATCAAATCTGATGATAATTGTGATTCAATTTTACTCTCATCAGAATTGTTATTATCATCTAAATCCTGTCTCTCTGAATCTTCTACAGCAGCTAACTTAATTAACTCTGCTAATTTCACTGATAACAGTTCTAACGATTGGTCTAATCTTTCAAATAAAGCCTGGTGACTCATGGATTGGAGTTTTTATTACTCTTTGTCTTGGGTAGTTCTGTTCTCTTATCCTTTGTGAATAAGAATAGTTTCAATCTTTTCAACTTTAATTTTCTCTTTAAATTCGTTGAACTAAAGCATCTTAGCATTAAAATGAAAATGAACATAGATAGAAAAATGGTTAGAAGCATTTTGGAAGTATCTGTTCTATATTTACATGGAATGAATATACATTTATATTTTTTATACGTCTTAAAAGGTAAACCTAAACCTTAAATCGAAGGATATGGAATGGAATTTAGCAAGTGGGACATCACAACAATCATTCTGAATAATAAATCTTTCTCACATCAACAATCTTCTTACCACGTCCTAAAGCCAGTTGTCTTAATGGTGTTTGACCTTCAGTAATCGCTTCCAAGAACCCCTTAGCTACATTCATATCATTACGGGATTTATAAACCTTAGCACTTAAATCCTTAATCCCGGCTAACTGACACATTTCATAAATAGTATGATGGACACGAAGACCAGCACCTGCTTCTTTCTTTCTCATAAACAATTTAACACCGTGGTATCTATGTTGAATGTCACCATAAATGGTTCTATTTTCAAATCTATCTACATGAACTAAATTTCTAATTGCATCCCAATGAGCTTTAGCAATGGCTTTCCCCATATCATCTCTTGATTTACCTTCACCTAATCCAATCATGCCATTACGGTCACCAACAATACAAAGAGCATAGTGGGAACGAATCTTACCCTTTGCTGTTTGATTAGAAACACGTTTTAGTACTAAGGGACGCATTTCCAATCTATTAGTAATATAACGTGGATCTAATTGTGTTTGCATATAAATGTTATTAGCCATAGTAATAGTTTTAGACACTCTACTTTGTAAAGCGCTTGAATGGAAAGAGTCGGGATAATAACCCTTTGCAATTGCACTCTTATTTTCGTCATCTAATGTTTCTTGTTGTTGAGATCCCCTGGTTGCATTTGGGTAATCATATAATGGATCCAATTTAGTTAAATTGCAACCAACCACATTCTGTGTCGGAACAGTGATCTTCTCCCATTCAGGAGGTAAGACACTTTGAGCCAATTTGACCGACTCTAACATCCGAGAAGAACCATAATATTTCTTTAACAAAGCAGACTGAGCCGTTTGTTCTTGTAATTGTCGTACTGTACTATGTAGACACCTTTTAAACATTGTTGAATGTCAGCTTTAAGTTTTTTTCTGTCTGTCTTATTTGGTCTTCTACTTAGTTCTTGTTGTTAATTCGAGGAACTTAATTTTAAATAAAATAAATTTAAACAATCCTTAAAGGTGGAAACGTATTATATAATCAATATCAAAGGAGAAAGAAGAGAAACACAGGTAAATACTGCATACAACTGATATTATCAAGGTAATAAATAGCTATGTTTGCAACCAAATTAGCAACGCGTAGCAGCATTTTGTCTCGGTATCTGCGAATGCAGGGTCCAATTTTAAAATATAGTGGCAATAAATTTCTTCATCACAATGCCATGGCCATCTCAACCCAGAAAATAAAGACCATTGGTATCATGAGACAACTTCATCAGTCGTCATTATTTAACCAACAGCAACAACAATCCAATAATAATAATAATAATAAATCTTCAAAGAAGGATGAAAATGTTAACGATAAGGAAAATAAAGACAAAGAAAATGAAAATGAAAGGGATAAGGACTATAAGACTATTGCGGATTATCTTAAATCCAAGGAGTTTGCTAAAACAGTCTATCTTACCATAGGGTTTGTCTTATTTTTTACTCTTTTAAACAAATCTGATAATACTGGAAATAGCAGTGTGAATGGTGGTAACGATCCTATTGCTGGGAGTATCCTTACATTCCAAGATTTCAAGACTAAATATGTTGAAAAAGGTCTGGTTAAGAAGATATATGTTATTAATAAATATTTGGTTCAAGCAGAACTGATTTCAAACGACGTGGTAAGTTTCACTATTGGTTCTGCAGACGTTTTAGAAGAACAAATGGATGGTTTACAAGACACTTTGAAGATCGATCAAAAGGATAGAATTCCAATTGTGTATATTAATAAGACATCTATGTGGCAATATGTTTTCCCTTTTATCCCAACTGTCTTGTTACTTGGTGGGTTGTTCTTTATCACTAGAAAATTAACCTCCCCAACTTCAATGGGGAATGGTGGTAGTGGTGGAGGTAATAAAAACAATTTCTCCAATTTATTTGGAGTAGGTAAATCAAGAGCTAAGTTATTCAATAAAGAAACTGACATCAAAGTTTCATTTAACGATGTTGCTGGATGTAACGAAGCCAAACAAGAAATTATGGAATTTGTTCATTTCTTAAAGAATCCATTGAAGTATACCCAGTTAGGTGCGAAAATTCCTCGTGGTGCAATCTTATCTGGTCCACCAGGGACTGGTAAGACTTTATTAGCTAAAGCTACAGCGGGAGAGGCAGGTGTTCCATTTTTATCAGTATCTGGTTCTGAGTTCGTAGAGATGTTTGTTGGTGTTGGTGCATCTCGTGTACGTGATTTATTTGAACAAGCAAGAAAGATGGCACCATCGATCATTTTCATTGATGAAATTGATGCTATTGGTAAAGAAAGAGGTAAAGGTGGTGCTCTTGGTGGTGCTAATGATGAAAGAGAAGCTACTTTAAATCAACTATTAGTGGAAATGGATGGGTTTACTACAAGTGATCAAGTTGTGGTCTTGGCTGGTACAAACAGATCTGATGTCTTAGATCCAGCATTATTAAGACCTGGTAGATTTGATAGACATATTCAAATTGATGCTCCTGATATCACTGGTAGGAAACAAATTTATTTAGTCCATTTAAAAAGATTAAATTTAGACTCGAAATTACAATTAGATCAAGATAATTTAGCTGGGAAATTGGCAACATTAACACCAGGTTTTACTGGGGCTGATATAGCTAATGCTTGTAATGAAGCAGCTTTAATTGCTGCAAGACACAACGATCCATTCATTACTTTAAATCATTTTGAAACTGCTATTGAAAGAGTCATTGCAGGGTTAGAGAAAAAATCTAAAGTTTTATCCCCAGAAGAAAAGACCACGGTAGCATATCATGAAGCTGGCCATGCAGTTTGCGGCTGGTTATTAAAATATGCTGATCCTCTGTTAAAAGTAAGTATTATTCCTCGTGGTCATGGTGCTTTAGGTTATGCTCAATATCTACCACCTGATCAATATCTGATTTCCAATGAACAGTTCCGTCATAGAATGATCATGGCACTTGGTGGACGTGTTTCTGAAGAATTACATTTCCCATCAGTTACAAGTGGTGCACATGATGATTTCAAGAAGGTGACTCAAATGGCCAATGCAATGGTAACGAGTCTTGGTATGTCCCAAAAAGTAGGTTGTTTATCGTATGATCAATCCGATTCTGTGGGAATGCAAATTAATAAACCATTTAGTAATAAAACTTCCAAGATGATTGATTCTGAAATTAAAAGGATTGTTGATGAAGCACATGAGAAGTGTACAAAACTTTTACGTGAGAATCTAGATAAGGTAGATCGTGTTGCAAAAGAATTGTTAACCAAGGAAGTGATCACAAGAGAAGATATGATACGGTTGTTAGGTCCAAGACCATTTCCAGAAAGAAATGAAGCATTTGAAAAGTATTTAGATCCAACGAAAACGTAACCATTGGAATTTACTTTAACAGAAACTTTACCAAAAAATTAGTCCATCACTAATATTTACATACATTTTATTTCAGTTTACTTTTTACTTATTCCATTATTGGTATATTAATATACTACCTTGTAGATATATAGAATACATATTCTAAGTTTGATTATATTACAACAGTGACACCTTCACATACCGATGAAGACTCTTCTGTGTGTTCAGTAAAAATAAAAAATTCTTGATAAGGACCTCATTAAAATGTTTCTTCATCAATAATAAAATTATTAGTATTAGTATTAGTTAAGTTATTATTATTATTCTTATTATTAGGATCGTTGTTGTTGTTGTTGTTGTTAACAGCAAATGATTCACGATTTAGAGTATGATTTTGTTCGTTGGTTGATAAAGGATGGTGTTGTACAGGGATATTATTTTGAATAGTGTGGTTAGTGTTGTCATCGTTAAATTCATTATGGTAATTATTATCGTTGTGTATTATATTATCATTTACAATTGTGTTGTTATTGTTATTAACTATATTCTCATCTTCTGTGTAAGATTCTTCTGTAGCATAAAGGATCTGTTGAACTCTATTTAAGAACTTGGTCAATTCATCAGTGCCATTATTTTTATAAAGACCTTCATTAATTAAATCTTGTGTGGATTGTACTAAAATTTCAATATCTCTTAATTTACCAAAATAAAATTCACGTTCCCTTTCTAAAATATTTGTTGTATCTTTATATTGATCAATTTCATTATTTAAAGAAGCAATTTTTTCTCTTGCATTGGTTAAATCATTTTGTAAAGTTACCATTTGTTCATTTGATACTCTTCTGTTACCATAATTAGATCTTACGCTTGTAGAGCTATTACTGTGGCTGGAATTATTACTTAAACTGGTTCGACTATTGTTAGTGTTGTTGTTAAGATTATTATTTGATGATTGATTCTGTCCCAACATCGGTCTTCTTCTTGAAATATTTAACGAATTACCCATATTAGGAGTTGCATCTCTATTATTAAAATTTATATTACCATTACCACCACTAACTTGTCTCATTGATTTTCTTCTTTGTAATGGATCATAAGGGTTTGAATCCTTATGTTGCATCCAATATTTTTTTATCCATTGTAAGAATTCTAAATTATCCTGAAATCTACATTTAACTAATCTTTCCACATAGACAATTTTCTCAATATTATGTCTTGCAAAAGAACTTTGTAAAATCTTATAATTTGGATAATAATCATACTCTTGTGATACATCAAATTTAACTCTATGCATTGGAACATCAAGAAAGATTGAATCCATGATTTGACAATAAGCGGCACCTGTACCACATTCTTCCACTCTCTTAAAATCTAGCTGTAAAAGGTCATTTAACCAAGCTAGTAATTCTGATCTTGATTCTCCTGTCCCACTCATCGTATGTACTTTACCTTGTTGACTTGGTTGCTCAATTCCAACTACACAAGTTATCAGTTTAGAGGTTCTTATGTTTACTTTTTAAACGTATTTTGAAATTTGTTTCATAATGAAAAAGTCGCGTTTACGAGCACGTGACTGACGCCAAAGAAGAGAACAACAGTAAGTTTCCAAGAGATCTAGTTGTTTGTGAGTGGATATATGAACTCTTATTGTGTTGAGAGAACTTTTAAACAAGCATTGAGTTTGTAGGTGAGGGTGCTTTTATCCAACTCTTCAGATTCCTTCACACCCAAAGATTGGTAGTCTTCAAATAAAGCAACTATAAGAACCAAATCCTTCAAGATTGAGCTTTCATTATGGAACTAAATTCTCTGATCTTTTACAAATTAGTTAAGAGAGCCATTAATTGGACATTTATTGCTCTTTTTACTTAGATAGTTTATTCACTTCTTTAATATCAACTTCAAATTTCAGCATAATTGCTGGAATTCTTAAAATACCACCTAAATTTAGTAAAAATAAGTTACGCAAGTTTTCATCGTATCATTAAATTATATCCTCTGCTCTTATATTGCTTCATTAATTTCAATTTTCCTATTCTTTTTCCTGTATTTTGAAGATTTTAAAGGTTTTGATAATAAACTATCAATCAATTTTTGAAGCAAGAGTAATACAGTGTCTTAATAAAAATTTAGTAAATTTTTTGTCAATTTTAACTCAGTATAAAAGAGTTAAAGTCCTTCAGTTAAAGAAACCACATGGTAAAAATAGTTTGGTCAGAGTGGTAAAAATACAACAAAAAAGCTTTTATGGCCAAGTTGGTAAGGCGCCACACTAGTAATGTGGAGATCCTCGGTTCAACTCCGAGTGAAAGCATTTTTTTTTTGCATTTTTTTTACTTCATGAATACAGTTCTTTTTTAAAAGTACTACTACACCTTGCGTATAGTTGGCTACTGCATTGAATTGATTATAATTACCAACTTTTTAGAATTTGTTGATTTTAGGTTTTTACCTTTTTATTATAATTCAAAAGTTAAGACTAAAAAATTATTAATTATATTAAAAAATACTAAAAAATAATTAAATTGTAACAGTTTAGTCCCAATCTTAATTTATAACTTTACCCTAATCGAAAAGATCAATCAGACACTATTTGATACAGTCCAATGATGGTTACAGTGGATTAATAGTTACAGTATCACGTGACCGCATATCCGGGTAATGTACCTCTTCAATTTTACGATTAAAGAATCATTTTTGCAAGTTAGAAAAGACCCTCTTATTAAAATGGTTAAAGTGACAAGTTGTTATCAATAAAGGAATCACTCAATTGACTGTTTATTGCACCACCACTCTATCTCAATTGATCAAAAAATGCTACTCAATAACGTCTGTTTACTACTGGGTGTGATTTCCACTTGGTTTACCATTGTTCGAGGTTTAAGTTTAACTGGTGATAGAACATTAATTATTTATGATAGTAAATATATTAATAGATTTTATTCCAATAACAATTCCAATTTAGATTTAGATGAGGAAGATGATTCCGTTATTGATAGTGAAAAAATATTTGAAGAAAAATTTAGCCAATTCTTATGCTTATTAGAATCTAATGATTATAATTATAAATTATACGATATTAATAATGGAGAAGATGAAGATTTACAAATTATTAAAGTTGATGATTCATTATATGATAATGTTATCATTTTCCCAATTTCAAAAACTAGTTTAAAGAGTGGATCCACCCCATCTAAGGGTAAATTATTATTGTCTTCTAAGAATTTATTATCATTCTTTAATGATTATAATGGTAATTTAATGATTGTTACATCTCCAGACATTAACAATGCTGAATCTCTTACATATTCTTTAAATCAATTCGGGATCTATCCTGCACCAAAGAACCAAGTCGTTCGTGATTATTTCCAAGATAATAATGAAAAATTATTAGTACCATCTTCAAATTTATTAAATAAATATGTTTACACAGTTGAAGGTAAAGATACAATTTTCAACTTAGGTAATTCTTCAATCGCTAAATTAGATAACCGTGCACAATTAGTTCCAATCTTAAAGGCTTCTAAGACTTCTTTCATCCCATCAAATTCTCAAGAGAAAAAATTTGAACCCTGGGTTGTTGGTTCTCAAGGTTATTTAATTTCTGGGTTCCAAGGTGTTAATAATAATGCCAGATTAATTTGGTTAGGATCTTCAGATTTATTATGTAATTGTAATAATAAAGTGAATCAAGATTTAATTGAAAATTTAATTAATTGGAATTTTAATGCTAAATCTGTTATTAAATCACTTAATTCAAGACATTACCATTCTGACAGTAAATTAAGTTACAATGCTTTAAATTATAAAGTTAATGATTTAATTAATTATGAAATTGATATTACTGAATGGGATGGTTCTAAATGGATCCCATTTATTTCTAATGATATTCAATTTGAATTAAGGCAAGTGGATCCATATTATCGTATTAATTTAACACATAAAACTAATGTTGGTAATAAAACATTTGCTATCTATACCACAAATGATTTTAAATTACCAAATCGTCATGGTATGTTCAAATTTATTACTGAATATGAAAGAAATGGTCTTTCTTCAATTAAAGATGAAGATATTAAAGCCATTAGACATTTAGCTAATGATGAATACCCAAGATCTTGGGAAATCACCAATGATTGGGTATATTTAGCTGCTAATGCCGTTGTCATCGTATCATTTATTGCCTTCGTTATTCTTTTCTTAACTAACACAAATGTTACTCCATTAAAGAAGAATAATTGAATTTATCAGATTGATACATTGTTTATAAAATACATAACTATACAAAAAAATTCAAATATCTGTATATTTGGTACTAAATTATACCTAAAAAATTATTGGTTTTATTGTTTAACGACTTGAATCTTATTATCTTTCTTCCATTTTTCAAATTCAGTGGCTACTTTAACTAATTCTTCTTTCATCTTATTTATAGTATCATCTAAATTTTTTCTCTTGGTCTCCAAAATTGGCTTTGTAGTTTCAACATTGCTTTCCACAAGGGCACCACCTACCATTCTATAACATTTTCTACCATTTTCAGTCTTTTCTAAAGTCTTGATAACAATATCATGCTCATCTTTATCGTGGCCAAGTTCAATGATCTTAGTTTGTAAGGATTCTAAAGTTTGTTTGTATTCATTATATTGTAATTGGAAATCTGTATTTTTTATTTATTGTAATCAACTTCTATAACTTAAGGTGATTATATTCAATGTTAGTAAAGAAAGTTCGATAAAGGTCAACTGGAAATGGTAAATACTAAATTATCCATTGACATGAAAGTAAAAAAAACTCTGGATATACCTTGGAAATACACTTAAACATACTGTTGTTAACATTAACATTAACAGGCCTATCACTTTGAGACATCGCTGCGGGTTTGGGTAAGTTGTTATATCTTTTTATAGTTTTGACTTATTTAAACCTTCTAATCGTCTTTAAAAAGTACTTCCTCTCTTTTGATTTTTCAATTACAATTAAAATTAATTATCATCCAAAATGGAAAAAGAACATATCTAAATTTTATCTATAAAAAATGAATACACAGGGTACCAATACAACAAAACCTATTATTCATTCTTTTCCTTCTTTGTAGTCTTATTATTCGAACCTGACCCAAGAGAATAAAGGAATGCGCCAAAGAATACAATTAGAATCCCCACATAAGCAGTGTGAGATAATTTATTGTTAAAGAAAATAACACTTAATAGCAAACTTACAAACTTTCTTATCAATAAGACAATCGATAATGTTAAAGCACCCGTTTGACTAGCTAGAATATTAACACCAGTGATACAAACGTTTTGAGTCAACAAATTACCAAGCAATGTGACTAAATTCTGGGAAATATAAAATGTTTTATCCCAAAATGGGACGTTAATGATCTTTAATTGGGGTGAAGAATAAATTAGTTGGGTTAATGTTTTCCATAACTCTTTATAACTAGACACCAAAAACAATGGGATCGACAGTAGATGACAATAAAACATATTTTCTTCCCAATGTTTCCCATAAGTGTTATATGTCCATTCATTATATGCAGAAAGTAGCGATGACATAATTGAAGAAGCCAATAAAATTGCTATCCCTTGTAAAAATACTATATCATAAGTTCTTGAAGATTCTAATGATGACCAAATATATAAATCGTTCCGAGTGAAATCATGGTCTCTGTATAGTGAAGCAAGTAGGGCACCAGTGGTCAAAAATAGCGTTGATCCAACTTGCAACCTTGAATATCTCTTCCCATTAACCAAATAACAGGTTATCATAGTAAGAACTGTACTGAAACATCTAAAGGTTATATGAATCGGGATAGTAATATTGTAATTGAATATCATATTATTTCCTACAGAACTGGAAAAGAACAAAAAAACAGATATGAGATAAACTCTTAATGGGACGTGTAAAGGCTTAAATTTGGGGAAAATCCACGATTTGACACCATCTTGTACATTGGTAAATACAATGAAATGAGGTAATGCAACCAAAGTGATGAATATAAATTGACAGAAGGTAACCAATTTACCTATATTCGTGTCTTGTCCAAATGTAGACTTATCTTTAATTAAAGTTTCCAATGTG
Organism: Monosporozyma unispora; assembly: GCA_003708525.3. Classification (NCBI taxonomy): domain Eukaryota; kingdom Fungi; phylum Ascomycota; class Saccharomycetes; order Saccharomycetales; family Saccharomycetaceae; genus Monosporozyma; species Monosporozyma unispora. The sequence continues at coordinate 22,682 of PPON03000079.1, read as the reverse complement.
GCCACACTACCACAACAGCCCCCCAATATCGTAAATACAGTACTAGTTATACCCGCAGTCATCACCACAAGGTATGTTACCTGATAGATTTCTCCCGTATGTAGCTCTCTTGATTCAGATTTGTTACTGCTCTTCTATATTAGAGTAACTCTTTTTCATTTCTTAATTCTTCTCTTGTTTTAAAGATTTTAAAAGAAGGTTTACTAGTGAAATATCCCCCCACCAAAAACATTGAAGTGACTTGCGGCAATTGAAATCCATTCAAGCTGCAATTAGGAAGCAAAATACTAGGATAGAATAAAATATAACTACCTATGACTGAATATCAGTTCAAAATCATTCAAAATAGTGATCCTTTTGTATCTTTACAAAAAGATATAATTATACCGAAACACAATGAGATTGTGTATAGTGCTATTTTCCAATATACCAAACCTGAATTGGACCAAGTTAAGAATGACGTGTTGAGGATATTTAACACAATATCTAAGGATGTATTTTTGGAAATGAAACAAAATGAGTTACTTGATTCCAAGTTGAAGAAAACATATAAACATTTAAGACACACTTACAAGAAAGTTTCAGATTTGAGAACAAAGAATGCCAAATACCCACTCAAAACCAATAATGTAGTTTATTCAAAACATTTGAACTTTTTAGATAAGTCTGTCAACAAGTGTGAGAATGAATTAAGCGATGTAAAGTGGATGTCAGATAACATAATCGAAAATATTATCACAATCAATAATAAATTTATTAAAGATGGTGCTGAACCAGTTCTTTCTTTAGATAATTTGAATGAGCAACAATATCCAATTTTATTCAAAATACTCAAAGAGAGACATCCGGAAGTGACAACTCAACGAATAAAGAACAGATCTAAGCAAACACTAATCAACGAGGCTGAAATAATTCATTTAGAAAATAACCATTTATTAAATGAAGTGTGCTCAAATTCAATTCCTTTCAGTTCCAAGTCGGAAGAAACACAAATTACATTGAAAAATACTGAGGATAGTAATGCTGACAAGAATTCAAATGGCATGGATTATGGTGTTAATCAAACAAAATTTTCAACGACTTTTCCTAATATGATTTTACCTCCATTGATTCCCCTGTATTTACACAAAAAATCCGTACCATCAACATTCACAACATTGCAAAACATTAATGGCGAAAAGATTATTGAAAAGGAACAAGCTGGATTCAGTCATAACAATGACATAAAAAATAATTCAGTTACTGACGGACCAAGATAGTATTTAAATTAAGTGAGGGACACTATCAGAATTAAGATTTTAAACGGCGTAAAACTATATTAAACAGTGATTGATATCAACCTTTATATTAGTGTTCTTTAGTGCATTATTAATATTAAAAAAATCTATAAATTAAGAATATATCTATATGCTAGTTCTTAATGTAAAACACCAATTCTTATTCTTTTTCTTCTGGATCATCTATCGTTGTATTTTTAAGTTTATCAGTAATTTCATTTTCTTCTGGTATACGTGATGGACGATTTTGATCCAATACTTTCTTCATTATTTCTTTGTAGATCGGATAAAGTGATGACCGACCATATAGTTCCACTAAGTTTTCCTCTTGCTCACTTTGATTCTCAATCATCTCAACAAATTTGGGATCAATGGGAATATTACCCAAATATGGAACTTCAAATTGTTCTGCTAACGTCTTACCACCACCACTTGAAAAAATATTTGTACATTCTTCACAATAAGGGCAAATAAAGCCTGACATATTTTCCACTACACCTAGAATGAAAAGGTTAACTTTTTTACAAAAATTTAGTTCTTTCTTAACATCTGCTGTGGCCACACTTTGTGGAGTTGTAACTACAATAGCACCATCAGGTTCAGAAAATCTTAACTGTTCTGCAATAGAAATATGTTCATCTGAAGTTCCTGGTGGAGTGTCAATCAATAGATAGTCCAAATCACCCCAAGCTACATCCCTAATGAATTGCTTAATCATTGCAGTCTTCTTTGGTCCTCTCCAAACTACACTATTACCTCTATCTCCAATTAAAAACCCTAATGAGATAACACTTAAAGACCCCAAAGCATTAGTTTTTACTTTAACAGGCATCCAACCCTCAGATGTTTGGTATATAGATTTATCTTCTAAACCAAACATACGAGGTAATGAAGGACCTGTTAAATCAATATCCAGGACACCCACCCTATATCCCATCTGACATAATGATAATGCGGTTTGTGTTGTCACAGAACTCTTACCAACACCACCTTTACCGGAAAGGATTAGAATAATGTGACTAACTTTGGCTAATGATGGAGCTGGTCCTAAATCTTCTTCGTTTTCCATAATTTGAGATCACTCAATGTGTATTTCTCTTTTTTTATACCTTCAATTTTAATCAGACACTAATAATCAAATTAATTGAGTGAAAAATAACTGTTATGTTTACTTTTGTATGGTCTTTATATGTTTTATGAGATTATATCAATTTGCATGTTAATAGGATGATTGATTATTAATTGTAAAGTTTAAGAGATGCCCTTCATATAAAATTTCTGTGGAAATAAAGTAGATCACGTGAAAATTGAAGAGATAAGTAATTATAAAAGTCATTGGAAGTGCCACTTCAGAAGTATTATCATCAAAATATTGTTATCGGTATGTTATTAAACTACACTTACTAATTGCTACACATGCAGATATATACATTTATTTATATAAAATTATATATATGCTTAAAAAATCTATAATAAAATTTGACAACATAGTCTAATGATGGAAAAATGTAATGAGATATGAAATATCAGTAGTAAACATATCATAAGTTTACAAAAGTTGTATACAACTGAATATAACGGCGAAAATTAACGCAAATGTCCTATAATGATGCTGATTGACTTATGGCTATTCACATAAAAAATGACTATAATATAAGTGGTGGATGAGTAGATCTTAAATAGAATGATTAAATGATTATCCATGCCAACCCATTATGCGGAAAGAAAAAGAATGTTGTAACGATATTGCAATAGGTTAGTTTTTGCGATCACCGGTGGCAAGAGTATTACCTGCTGAAGCTGAAGTTGCAGTATTATTCATCCCATCATTATTAATGGCGTAATTTAAAGCAAGGTTGTTATAGCCATATGATGCGCCACTAGCAAAATTACCTGGTAAATACTGATTTAAAGTTTGTGATGAAATTGCATTTGGAGCTGTGGGTCCCGAAGTTCCTTAATTTTGAGGCTGTTGTGACCCAGGATATGTGTAAATATTAGACACGTAAGGACCTTGAGAGTTATAACTAATAGCATCAGACTTTGTACTGTTACTATTAGAAGTTGTAGTATTTATTTGATTAACATACTGAGCCCCCATCTGGCTACTATTAGTAGACATCGATGGATACGCAGATCCATTATTGTTGCTATTTTCATTACTATAACCACTGATATATGACGAGGATGCTAAATTCTTGCCCCGAAGACTCACAGGTGTGGGAATCATATTTCCCAACGATGTATCATTTCTTCCATTAGAGACATTGCCATTCGTAGCATTACTGTTATTTGAGAATGCTGGATTAATTGATGGTCTTGAATATGGTGCTGTGTTATTGTAATAACCATTATTACTATTATTATTATTAGTATATGAATTTAAGCTGCTGCAATTACTAATATTATTTGGCCCAGTGGTTGAAGTGCTAGAAACCTGGTTATTAGATCCTGACGAGGCGTTCAAAGGATATAAGGTGTACGTTCCATTATTTTGGACAGGTGGCATCATGGTACCAGAAGTATTTTGAGGAGGAACACCGCTTCCACCAGTATTGGTATTTGAATTAGAAGTATCTGATGATGAGTAAAATGCAGACGACAATGGTGGGATTACTTGTCCAGCAGGTGCCGTTCCATTATTGTCACTAAACCCATGCGCATTACCGCTCGTTTGGCCCTGATAGTAATACTGGTAAGTACCTTGTGTATTCGAGCGTGGAGGTAATTGAGATGTTACTGAGTGGGAATATTCTGCATTATTATTTCCATTGTTAAAGATATTACTGTTGTTACTCCCACTGTTCAAATAAGGCATATTACCGGAATATGGAAGAGCTTGATTATTATAGTAGGAGTTTTGTGGAATGGGAATTCTATTGCCTTGAAGATTAGGAGATTGAGAAGGTAAACCATTATTAACGTTTATATTGCTGTTCAAATTGTTGGAGTTAACTCCGTTTCCATTGTAAAGGGGAGGAACTGGTGGAATTGTGTTATTGCTTAGTGATGGTGTTGAAACATTAAATTCTTGATTTTTTAGATTATTCCTAGAATTCATAACAGTACCACTACTAGTGTTACTATTTATACTTTGAGAACTATTGTTTAGTGTTGTGTTTGTCGGAATCATACTATTAGGATCTGGAAGTCCATTATTATAAAAGTGTGGCGGTTGTTGTGTTTGTTGAGTATAATTTATACCGTTGATGGGAGTGTGTTCCATCATCTGTCTAGGTGTACTACTTGAAGAAAGAGAATTGGTACCACCTTTCGCCATAGCCTTCGTATTCCCAAGTTTGGTATTTTCCATTGCAATTGCTAATTCCTCAGTTGGTTTAATGTTTCTGAAAACCAAAGAATCTTTAGGTGTAATTAATCTATTGTCTTTAACGTCATCAATAGTATAATATGAAATGATATGAAATGTTTCAGTATGATTCAAAAGTGCCCTTTTCAAACTAACAGATATAGTTTTCTTAATTAATCCAGTATATTTCATTGGATGTATTGATCTCAATGAAGCTGGTTTAGATAAATCTGGGCTTATACCACCCTGACTGGTAGACTCACTGGTGTTGGCTTCATTATTAAAGTCATCATTTGAGTCTGAACTAGTGGAATTTGGCGTAGTATGCATTGAATCCAATCTACTCTGAGAATTAGAATGGTCACCACTTTTAGTAACTAAAGGTGGCAATTTAATTCTTGGTTTATGTACTAATTCATCATTTGTGTGATCAGCCGTTTGAATAAGACTCTTTTTATTCTTCGTCTTACTTTTATTATGATCATGTTTCTTGGTAAGGGTTTTCAACTTATTCTTGTTATAAGCTGAGGATTTTTCTAGTTCTTTGTAGATAAGAAATTTCCCAGTGATTCTGGAAGGTGACCATGTGACACCATCTGTCCATCTTTTAATACCAGATATTTCTTCTACGAAAACAAAAATATTACCTGATGAGATCAAATATGATCTTTCTATCTCATATGGTCTCCTTGGGATATGTTTTAATTTCCCATCCATTGTAGCTTGGATGATTAATAATGCATCTTGTTCATCTTCGATGTAACCTTTGAAGGTGGGTTCGATATCCATTATATGTTCTGATTTGGTGTGGTCGCTTAAATCCCGTATGTTTTGTATTAGATTATTCTATTTCAATGTAAATTTTTAGTTGGAGTTATAAAAACTGACAATTCTAGGATGTTGTGACTGAACTGGTGTTGGATACTTGGTACGTTAGATATAATAACCAACTGAAATATAACCTTAAAAAAGGAAAAGAAAAACGTAGAGCTGAATGACAACGTAGCAAATCTAATGTATTTATTCTTTATTATGTAGCCAGCTATCTCTTATGTTTAATTATAACCTTTATTTTTTGAGATGTTTGTGGTGCTAGAGTACGATAAGTATTCAATGACTTATTCTTCAATATAAATTTTTTCTCTTTGTTTTTCTTCTTGTTTTTTTTTTATTTTCAAATCACTAAGAAGGAGAACGTAATAATAATAACAGAGAAAAGAAGGGAAGAAGAATAATTACCTAAGTACGTTTTGCAATCTACTAAAGTAATAAAAGGAAAGAATTATAAACTAAAACTACTTCAAGAAATAAATAAAAAAAAATTGCGTAAAAAAGAAGAAAGTAATTAGGCTGAAAACTTAACTGCTTCGCTTAAAAGGTAAACACAGAAAATAACGTAAGAACAGTTGCAGTGCAAGACCAGAAGAAATCACCAAAACAAAAAAGGCAAGAGGAGAAAGAGTGTATAATCGTTGCTTTGTTTATTCTATTATATACTTTGAACTCAATCGATCTGTTTCTTCCAATCTAACGCAAAAAATAAATAAGAATAGTTAGCGAAAACCCAAACACGCCTAATAAAACAATAGACTGAGAAAACTGCTAGGAGAGTTTAATAGGAAAAAGAAAAGACCTGCCAGTCATCCCACGTATTCCCTGGAAAGACAACTAAAACCGTCAATAAACAAGAAAGGGTGACAAAGAATCCATTAACATTTTTGTTTAGAAAAGACGAAGAAGAAAGAGAAGAAGAAGCATCAGAAAGAAAAAAACCAGTCGTGGCATGAGTGTGCGCTTGCATCAATTCCTTGACTGTGTCAAAAATATTGCGTTTCCGCTTCTTCCTTTCTTCCAAATTGTTTATAAATTCTCCCCCTGAGAAAAACACTAACAATACAAAAAGGCCACTACACGGTTTTAATAATAAATGCGAAAGTATAGTCTGGAAAAACTTTTTTTCAAGAAAGGATTGTTTTTAATCCTTTTGTTCTCAAACTATCACTGCATTTGAATTTGCATATGAGAAAAAAGGAAACAAAAACAAACCCATGAAAATACAAAAGGCCTCAGAAAAACTGCTAAATTAGATTATAATTTTGAGTGGTCTCTTGTTTTTTAATGTCTGCCAAATTTCTCAACCAATAATGAATTTGTTTCTGGGCAAATCTAAAAAAAAGAATATTAAAGTGTGGCAAATTTTTTTTTTTTTAATTTTCCATTGTTCACGCTATTTTTGTGTACATTTTGTCTTGATTAAATTGCTCTAAGATCAAGCCAGAGGTTATTAAATTACATATTTTTTCCCGTCTAGGAGATTCGTCAACAAAAGCATACGTATTTAGGAAATACACAATAAGAACATATAAAAAAATTATAGGAAAGAAAAAGTAGAGAACAATAAAAACTGTTTTGAAATGATGCAGAATTAATGCCAGATCGTGCCTGTTAAATCTCAAAATTTTACATAATAATAATTTTATAAGTAAAATATAATACTAGTTAACATTGTTATGCAATGTATTGTATCAGGGGCAATAGTGAGTTAGAGTATAAGTTTTGTCGTGGCAGGGTTTTTACCTTATTGAGACTTAACTTCCGATAATTTAAAGTTGCCGTTCCGAGATATATCCCTGGCATTGTTCGCGCATATACGGATTAGATGGTAAGTTTTATTGTCTCGGCTTTATATCCTTGACAAATTAATCGATGCTAATTGTTTCGTTTAATTAAAGAGCCTAAAGGAACGAATTAAACAGCCCAATTTCTCGGTTTTTATTATTTTAACTTACGTTATTGCTCTCCAATTTTCTGCGGTCTTATACTGGGTATTTGCCTTTTCGGGTATACCAGTGTCAACCATTTCCGACAACCGGATACCTGTCAACTTTTGTGACTATAATAACATAGGGACAATATTAATATGAAAAAAAGACAAAACAATGAATGGAACTTGTATTAATCACTCTTGGTGGACGGAAAAACTCACATTTGAAGCTCATTTTTTAGGTTAATCTAATCTTCCAACAACATGATAATCCCTGAGCTTGGTTAATGTCTAATTTACTACTTCGGAAAACCCTCTTCCGAATAATTAGCAGCTTTTTGAACTCTGACTAATATTTACTTTAAACTGGATGATTCGTGATTGACATATCACATTCTGGATCCGGATTCAACACAAATCTGACCACTTATTTTATAGAGTAATAACTTAATCTCTTATTTTTATTGTCAATCTTTTTCAAATAAAATGCACAGTTGAAATAAGTGTATTGCTTCAGTTGACAATTACATACCAATACAATGCAACTCCAAAAACAGCTATTTTAAATGATTTCAATAAAAATTGATATGAAAAATGGCCAAAATGTAGACTGGTTGTTTGTCGTTCCTTTGTTATAAAAACAAATGTCTTTCTTAAAAAAGGAAGCCAAACAAACAAAATAAAATTTCACTATTGTCATCTTTTGTTAAGAAACTCATACTAATAGTTAAAACATTTATGCTATTTTCTAGGCGGTGCTTTGCCCCTTAAGTTAAAAGCTGTTCCTAAAGGTTCTCCGTCACCTTTGAGGAATGCTTTGAGTATGCTTTACTGCAATAAATATACTTCATGGATTAAAAAGTTAGAAGAAGCATACAATAATTATCTGAATTTCCAAATTACCCACGCCTAGCTAAATCTAAACTCATCATACTGTGAGAGTAGGACTTCGTATAAAATATATGCCAAGAATTGGTTAGACCCTCAATTTAAAAAAAAACAAACTGGAACGTGGAAGGGAGGTGGTTTACTATTTCGGTAACTGTAGGATTTTTTACTTACTCTATTTGTCCAATATACCCTAACATTCAAATAGCAAAAAAACATTTAAGTTTTAACATCAAATCTTACATCCACTTCTTCTTTCCTTCATGAAATTTAACAAATTATTACGTCAGTGTTAGCAATTCACTTTTATTATGTCACGTTTAATATAAAAAACTGCATCATTTATGCTGGAAATATGGTAGACAATGGTCTTCATAAGTCTTAAGATTTATAACCCTCACATTATATTATGATATCTCTTTTTATTTATTATTATTAGTCATGGTTAAATGAAATAATTAAAAACTCCAGATTCATTCATTTCCTGTATTGGCTCTTCTGAAGATTGGATGGTCTCTAATCATTCTTCAACTAGGATAATTCATGCCAATTTATTTTAACAATTCATATAAAAAGACAAAACATCCAAACTCTCATATAGTTTCCCTCTGATATTGTTATGATATAATTTATTTATTTATATATGGTTTCCATATAATCAAGAAGGCTTGACGGTCACAGGACACATACTGTCTAATAAATACATCATATAAGACCTAAAATAACTTAATTGCCTCTAAGAATTCAAATATATTTTTTTCCATGATAGGTTATAAAATACTAATCAGTATTTGGATCAATTATGCCCTCTAATCTTCCTAAGAAAAAACAACAGCCGAAAGTAACTTCTAATTTGAAATTCTTAATGGTTTGTACTCTGTTGAAAAGTTAGAATAACATTGTTTTTTGTAATAAATATAGTAAGAATGTATAATATGGTTCAATAACCACACAATAATTCACAACAGAAGTCCATATAATTTTTTTCTGCTAATGCTCTACAAATTCCATTTGGACTAAAACTGTACTTTCCTTTATGTTCTAAAACCTCCCCTGGAGGATATACACTGGATAACTTGATCTTCCATTAAACCCCATAGACCTTTTTCACCTTACTCTTCTTATTTTCCTTGTCAACAGTTACTTTTTAAGCGTTAAGTGTTTTTTAATTACAGTCAGTACTCCATATATTTTTATTCCAACTGAACCTAGTTGTGCCATTTCGTCTGTTCTCATTATTTTGATTAAGGCCTTAACGAGTTTTAATAACGTATATGGCGGTTTTTATAAATAAAGTTACAAGTATAATACCTACCAAAGTTTCCTCCTCTAATTATGTTATAAGCAACCTCACCATTAATGACAGCGTTTTTGTTTAAAAATTACTTTCTTGTACTTGATTTGAGAACGTTATATATTCAGCCCTACTAAAATGGCTAACATTTAAATAAAGATTTCCCTCAAAACATTTCATGTTATTGTTTCAAAATTAGTCCTCCAGCAGTTTAAAATATATATGAAAATGTATTTAAACAATTTCTTCCTCAACCCCCTTCAGGGTTCTGCTGAAATGTTACAGTTTTTAACTTGTTTCTAAATATATTTTTACTCCCTAACAGAGGAAAAGCTAAACCACCATATTTCGATAATCTAGAAAATTGCAATTTATGTTTATTTGAAACAACAATAATAAAAAACATAATCCTTTAGAATTGATACTTCAACCCCACAAAAATATATGAGTTTGATGAGTTTCAGATACCAATAAGGCAAAAATTAAATTGAAAATTACGATAAAAAAGACTGGCTATTCCATTTTTGTTATTTTTGTATTGGGATTATACCATAGCCTTAAATTTGTCTTTTTTAATTAGATTTCTTTTGCAAGTTATTTATTGTTCCAGCCATACTCTCATGCTCTCTCCTACTCTGAATTCTCTTATTTAATTTATATATCTTTATAGGTTTTTAACTGTTCCATATCTGTTTTACTTTAAATCTATTTCTTTACCAAGTTTAAATAGGAAATTAGGTGTGAGGCTTAAAACACAATGATTTTTGTATCCATTAAAACCTTCCATTGAATACCTTCAAGAAATAAAATTTAAGCAGAAATTTAAAAGCCCCATCTAACCTATGAAAAAGAGTTAAGAAAATACCCTGTGCCGCCAAGAAATTTTACTCAAAATATTAGTGTAAGAGAGCTTACAAATGGTTTCCCACTATTACATTGACCTTTTATTATTGAATATACCATCCTTATGTATTAAGACTTTTTTTCAAGGATTCCTGCCCAAAGCACCACACAAAAACATTCCTTTTAAAATCAAGTTATTTTTCCTTGTTTCTCTCCCATGGAAACACCAATATTCGTTTTCTCTCTCTCAGAATATTTGAATAAAGTTAGTTGGTTTGCAACCAAATATGAGCTTTTTCGTTCTAGACGTGTAAGAACTTGAACTGTTTTAAACGAATACAATAAGTAAATAAAATGAGGCCTAAACCATAAAAACATACAAAAGAAAGATACAGAGAAAGAAGATATTAAAGCAAAAGGGGAGTAAGCTAAACCTTTTCTCAAAGGTTTCTCTTTTAAAGGTGTAACAAGTTACTTTTAATTGAAAACACTACCCTGTTAAATACAAGGCCTCTCCTTTACACTAAGGGTACCGGAGTAAGTGAAATAGTATTGCCGTGCAATTCAAGTTATAAAAATGAATAGTTTTTATTACCAATGATTTTCACTGAAGCTATCATCTTTGAAAAAACAGCAACCCCTTATTTATTTTCTTTATACAAAGTAATTGTACTCAAAAAATATGAAGCTACACATTATACCTAATTAAATTGTATCTTCTATTCATTTATTGAGTGTCCTTGGAGTGAGTCTAGACTATTTTTTAGAATGCAGGCCATTGTGTTATAAGTTAAATGATAATGAAGAAGAGACAAGGGATGAACTGATATGCGCCTGAGAGATGAAGCGTAAGACAGGTTACCTTCTGGTGCAAAATTATTTATGGTTGAAATTTTATGGAGTGTTTAAATTGGATCTATTTTGTTCAGTTTATTCAATATTTAAGAAAAATATATAGATAGGGATAAATATACGGAGTGTAGTGTACACAGAGATGTATACACCTTTTAGAACGATGAGAATCTCAACGTTCATTTGATAAATGTTTCTTCATCAGTGAACCGAGTAAGGAAAGGCTGAAATGTTGGGTTATCCCATACACTAAAAACTTTGAAACACCCATCTCTTGTAAAACCGGTTAAATCTTGTAATAATTCCTTGTTACAAGCTTCCTTTAAAAAAATTTCCAATTTTTAAAAACGTGCACTCCAACATTTTAGTATTATCAATCACATGTTATTTAATATATATAATTATTAGATTTATTAAAAAACAATTAATTTTTAATTTGAAATGTCCGAATTTTAATTAAATATTTACACTTTTAATAAAATTATAAAATCTAAAAAGTTATGATTATAGTTTTATACGGAAAGAGAATTTTACATTCTTTTTTATGGAATGTTGTATCTACAGCTATTATTGATTGCATAGTATATAATTAAATATAATCCTTAGAGGAGTTAAATAGAGAAATAAGTTATTATAAATAGTCATATAGTGATAGAATTTCATAGATTATAAGGGGAGGAGATAAGATACCCCGTATCGTTATGAATTAGTTTGTTGCACAGGTGAAACATATTTCAAGTTTGGTAGGTGGAGATTTGGGAATGTCAAAGGTTTTTACCATCTTCTGGTAAATAACGTCACATTTATGCCACAATTCAATTGCAGTTTTGGGTTCATGATAGAAGGGTTCCCAAGATTCGAGGAATCCAATTCACCATCTTCCTCAATTTTCCAAATGGCCGTCTCAGAATCATCAATAAACTCATACAAACCATCCTCATTTCTCCCAATTACCTGGGAGTCATTCAACACTGAAACTGGAATTTGACCAACGTAAACACGACTTGGAGTGAAAATCACACAATCCCCTCTAAGGGCAGTCATCTGGGATACGGATAACAAATTGGTGGGTAAGCCAGGTGCATATTCAGCACCATGGATATGAACATCTCCCACAATAGCATCACATCGGCCCTCAACAGAGATACCACCACCAATACCATTTACTTTACCCTTATAATCAGTATCTAATTCTTCAAACACATCAATGGAAGAAGCGATATGGTTGGTACAACCACTATCAATATACCATTTATTTTTACGGGATTCCAACTTATCTTGACTACCAGTAAAACAAACAAAATTGTTGCCAGAAGACTTAGGCTTAAGACTGTAGTCTTGGTATCACCATCCAATTTGGCCTTGGGCTAAATGGGACAATTGGCAATTTTATGACCACTTAGGTGACAAAAATAACACTTCATGACATAAGGAGAAATGGAACCACCATTGGAAGGAGCCAACTAGGCTGATCTAGGAACCTGAGTCTTGGATTCAAATTCACTAATAGCAACTTTCATCTCAGATTTGGTAACAGCGGTTTGCAAGCCAAATTTGTCTAACATCTTGGCCTTACACGTGGGAGAAGTTCTCACAACTAAAGCCGCAACCCAAAATAAATCACTACCACCAACTTCTTTCAATTCCTGAACAACTTTAAAGTTTTCAGAATTTTTACCAGCAGATTCCCTGAAACGGTCAAAAGCGGTTACCACGGCACTGAACGTCATCTTGCCAAGTCTATCCTTTAAAGATTGCAACACGGTCTTGATAGCGTGTGGATCTTCACCATCTAACGCATCGAATTCAGATCTAATTAAATTTTCATTAGGTTTATTAACACTTTTTAATAAGACATGAATTAAGGTATTATTGTAGATACGTAAAGCATAATCGATAGGTGGTTGAATAGGAACAATATTAACATCTAGATCAAACATGGTATCATTCTTATCTTCAAGATACATGTTAAGCGGTTGAGAGTAGCCTTCATAATTCTTTTAAATTTCTTGGTCCAGACCTTATAATACGAGGAATCCGACAGGAATTCCCTTTCTCATAACCTGTAAATTATGAGGTGGCTGATCAAAGATCACACATAAATTATTTATTATAGGAATTTATGTACTCTATATAAATATATGACTATTTTTAATAACTTCTGTCTTCCCTTTTGTTCAGCCTATAGTAGATACAGATTATCGAGTTTTTTAAGCAAATTAAATTGCCTTTGAAGGTATATCTCTACCAGTAACTTTGTCAACAATACTCTCATTATTGACTTTACTCTTTTCGTTCAAACAGTGCTGTAAAAAATTATTTAATATCCAATTTAGGAGAGGGTTTTCGTAAAAACGTTTAGAGCAACCTACCATTCTCAAATAAAGCTTAACTTTGCATATAGCCCGAATACCTTCTCTTCTTATATTTGGGAGGATAATTGTCTTCTCATTTGAGTGTTCTAGATCACCCTTTTTTCCAAGTGGTTCATATGCTTTTATAATTATATAATTAAAATAGCTACTAATATAGCGTTTGAAAAACTCTATTTTTAAACCCTTATTTTTAACATCCAACCCATTCTACTGCCCAAGACAAAAATACATTTAAGAGAGCTGTTTTTTTTTTGTTGTTAAAAGCTCTGTTTCACATATTTGTGATAAGTTTTTATACAGCATTTAAGATTAGAAAAATTAAGAGAAAATAATTTGACCCACTGGAGATTTACTTTGACCCACCTGTCATACTTTTCAAGAAACACAAACTAAGTCTTAATCTCAAAATTATGTGATATTTAAGAATAACACTTTATCTGCTTTCTTCCTAATATTTGAATGACACCGCTCATTTTAGAAATTTTTTATTTCATCCTTATAACTAATCTTTTCACCTGCACCATATATATCACCTTTCTTGTGACACTAAGTTAAAATAATTATTACTGGGAATTCTTTGGTTTCTGCGGTCCCCTGAACATATCATTACCAAATGTTTAATGCATTCCTCAATGGAGCAAACCTACAACGATGTTGACCAGTTTGAATTCTAGAATCATCAAACTGTAAATATCGAAGAAAATGAGATAGAAGGAATAATTCCAACTTAGCACATATTTACATAGTCAGACAAATACATTGCTATGTGTTATCTTTAGTAGGAGAGAGTCTAAAGATGTTGAAAACATTTTTGTCCAGCAAAAAAAGCGAATTTCTTCTAGAATATATTAAAAAAATGTAGTTTTAAGGAAAGTAGAGCTTTTGTTTCAATTTAAAATAAGAGATCAATTGAACAAACATAGGATGTTAAGAAATTTTTGTGAATCCACCTTTGGTGATATCATTCATAAGAATTTATTGTTCTTTTTACGTACATGGATTTGATAAACTGACAAAAGCATTGTTAGATTATAAAGGTGGAACAGGCAAAGTTTTGTGAGGCTCTCTTAAACTCTGCTAAATGGTGTGAAATACTTCTTATTGTTAATTGGTTTAACTTGTACATAATCCTTCTCCAATAAAATTTGGTATATACGCCATAGTCTACTTAATAACCTTCCCAAAACAAACTAAATGACGGGATAAAAAATATTGTGGTGCTACCTTGTTTGTTCAAAAGCTTGTAAGTAATAAAATATATAATTAGAATTGTATAAACATATATATATTTAAACTTTCAAATTGGAATTCTATAAAAAGTTCTACCAGAAGAGTATATTAATTAAAGCAATAAGTATCAGAGATAAACTACTCGATATTATGTATGATACACCATCTGCTTGTAAAATAGAATATGTTCCTGTATTTCTCCGCATCTTATAATTTGCCGCTAAAGAAGAGCCGTGTGGCATAAAACAACTAGGAGTTGGGACTGTATCTGTCATAACTGGTGAGAGTATTTCTGCTGACACAGAATTTCTATCTTTATAAGCAGCTAATAACATAGATCCATGGAGGATATCTTCAGCAGATATCTGAGTAGTTTCGCTAGTAATTCTAACAGTAGAAGCGGTGGTAACAGCGGGGACTTTGCCTTCGTAACAGCCTAACAATAACGACCCATGAAGATTAGGTACACTATTAAAGGATGTTGGCAAGTATGGGTATGTGTCTGTAGACGAGCTTTGTGTTCTACGACGTTTGAATGAAGCCAACATTGATGAACCACGAAGATGTAATATTGGAGTAGGCGAAGATACGACTGCAGTAGATAAAATGGTTTCTACCAAAGGGGATGAAAAACTGATGGAATCAGTTAAGATGGAACTAATAGTGGATATAGAAATAGTTGATGGCACTATTCTTGAATTAGCAGTTATACTGGAGGAAGTAGATAACCAAATGATACTTTTCATGGAAGGTGTTGATAAGAGGCATGCACTGGATGTCGTAGATATGGAGGAAGTGTCTGGCGTCAAGGTATTAAAGGAAGCAGGTATGCTCGGTGAAATAATCGAATCAGAAATACTAGACGAGGAAGAAGAAGGGGTGAATGTGGGTGGAACAATTAAAGTGTTTGGAACTGATTCAGTTGATTCAGTTGATTCACTCGCAGTAGATAATGGGGATGATTTAAACAAAGTAATCGGTGGGGAGAGTGTGGATGTAGTAGAAAAAACGGCGGAACTTAACAAGTGTGATGAAGTCTCTGGATATGTTGACACAGTTGGAATCGAAAGAGATATATTTACACTAGAAAAAGGTAGATCTAGATCTGATAACTGAAGCAAATGGAGAAGAGATTATAGAGGTAGTAACAGGTGACATTGGGGTGGATGTAACAAACAACACATTTAAGGGCTGATTGAGATAGTTTATTCACCGAGGTTGATGGAACCGATGAAGTAAGAGTACTAATTTTAGTGCATGAACTAATGGAAGTGACTCTAACAGATGGATGGAATGGAATATGTGGCATAAATGGAACATGTGGGATAACTGGAGTTGATACAATAGAAAAATGGGATGAAGTAGAGATATCAGGCAACGTAGACGAAGCAGTTGTATTATATTTAGAGGAAGAAGAAAAATCAAACAATTTAGAAGAAGTTACATTAATATCAGAGGTACTTCTAGTGGAAAGTTCCCCGGAGTAGATATAGTAGTGTTTATCTCCAAACTAATGGGCGAGGAAAAAATTGTTGGATGCGCTGAACTAGATGAACCAGATCTTCTAGATAAAATATGTGTAACATTAGTGTTAGTCGAGGTTGATGAAATGTAAGTACGGGTTATATTTGTGGGAGGTAATGGTGTAGATATAATAGTAGTTGGGCTGTCTGAGGTTGTTGAAGTGGATGGAATAGATTGATGGGATGAGGAAGTTGGACTGACTGGAGTGGATTCAATGATTGAAGTTGATGAAATAGATTCATGGGGTAAGGAAGATAGACTAACTGAAGTGGAACTGGATGTACTAGACGTGTCACTTACAGAAACGGAGCCGGAGGAGGAAATTTTCTTGGATAATTGACTGGTATTTTGTGTTGTTCCGTGACTGGGCGATGAGGACAACGATAAAGAGGATGATGTTATCAAAACTGACGATACAGTCTCTATGGGAACCACTGAACTATTTGGAGGTATTCTGATCTTAAACTGGCCAATAAGGATGATCCACGAGATTTAAGGCATGTTAAACAAGTTGTGGTTGTGGGTGATGCGGTACTAGACTTAAGGGGTGAAGGAGGTGAAATTGTTGCGACAACTGGGGTAGAACTAGATGAGGTTGATCCAATGATTGGAGTGGAAGAATGTGATGAATGTAATGTAGACGTTGGAATAGTTGAATTAGATGTCACAGATGTGTGAGATGATGTTAATAGAATCACTGGAGTAGACCTTCATTGAGAAAATTCAGTGAACGGAGTAGATTCAACTGATGAGTATGAAGAAGTGGTGAGGATGATAGAATTAGAATTAGATGATGTGGCACTCGTTAGAGGAGATGAAGTGGTTGCACTAACTTTAAAAGGACTAGGAGAGGTCATGCTTGATTTAACAGACAAGTAAGATAACTTAGATGAAGTAAGGACGCTTGATGGGGTAGATATAGTAATTGAAGAAGCAGAGCTGGAAGATATAGTTTTTGTTGGATGAGCTGGACTATTAGGAGGTATTCTGATCTTGAAACTGGCCAATAGGGAAGAACCATGAGATCTAAGACATGTCAAACAGGTAGTGCTTGTATGTGAAAAAGTAGAAGTCTTAGAAAAAACTCTCTTAGTAGTAAAAAAAGCTCTGGAAGGTATGGTAGATGTATGTGATGTTGATATCGCTTTTTGGACTGTGGAAGAACTTGATAATATAGTGGAGGAAGTACTATCCCCGTTACAATTTTCATTACAATCTAAATATCAGTAGAAGCCTGGAAAATCTGTCTGTGGGCGACCTTGGTTATCTGCATTATTACAATCAGTCATTAGATCAAAAGTAGTAGAACCCCCCTTCCAAGAGGAGGAATATTTAGAGGCATCACCTTCTAAATACTCAAACTGAATCGGGAAGTTTGGTAACCACTCCTTACATACATCATTGTCTCCAGATTGTTGGCCGTATACTTGAAATGTAGATGTAAAATCGGTTGGATTGTTGATCAAATAGGTGTGCTCGTTTTCGCCATATAATTGGACAGTTCCTTGGGGACCATTGATACCGATGACCTTCAAAGACCACAAGTACTTCAATGGGATCTGTTTCTCACCTGTAACATGAATCTTAATTTCATATGTGGAATCTTTAATATATTTGACAGATTCTAGATCTAATGTGTATAGTAATGTATTAGTATTTTTAGCGTGCCATGAAAAGTCATAATCAGGACAACCATTTACAATGGTAGAAAATGTGTTACCTTCTTCGTATTCCTCTTTTCAAAAGGATTGAGGGATATGGGCATGTGTTATTTTTGTGAAAGCGATGAAGTAAATTAGTGATTTAAGCAAGATTTTAGTTAACATAATTAACTATGTAATATTTTTTGTTTTGTTTTTTTCCGTTTTTAGGTTATTGTTTTTTATAGTGGTGTGAATTACATACACATTAAAACAAATGACAATAAAGAAATAATGGTGAATTTATTTAAGTTTGTACTTTAATTATTCAAGAGGAGATAAGAAGAACAGAACACATTATATAATCTGAAATATAGACAAAAACATATCATTAAGTTTTATTGGAAAGTTCAAGTTTTTTATATATCTTGAAAAATCATAAAGAAGAAGAAGGGAAATATGCAAGAGGATAAGCTTTGATGATCAAATTACTTGATGAGAAATTTGAAATTCTCAGTAACTACAGTAAAGGTTAACATACTAATAGAGTAATTCTTTTTCTTTGAATTACATTCTCTCACAATACAGAAGAATAAAACATCTAGCAGGAATTTTGAGATTGAGCGTGAGAAAATTAAGTAATTATAGTTTTCTCAGTAATCCAGTAGAAGCTTTAGTTATTATGCAAGATACAGAAAGAACAGTGAATATTAGAAGATTTTGATACAGCAAGTTCAAGGCTAATGGTTGCATTAAAGATGTTTCAAATAATTCTAAGGGGCGTTGAAGAATTTTGTTTTTTTATTACTGTGTTAAAATCCGAAAAGACCAATTTTATCTGGGGGAAAACAAAATAAGGTTAAATGAAGCACAATAAAAGTCTAAGCCGAAATTTAGCTATTTAGTTGAATGCAGACTTAGCACACTTTTTTATTATTTAGAATTAATGAGCAAACGTGACGTAGGACATGGCTTCTCATTGCAGATTGAAAATACTCTTTTAATTTCTTCTTAGTACTTTGTTATACAATTTATCATTGTTAGTCTATTGTCTGTAAAAATTTTAGACACTCTTCCATCTTGATAGACATCACAGAACATGAGTGGTTTAGTGCAAAATAAAATTAACATCACTGAGAGTGGGCTTATTCGATTGTCTATTAATATGAAAATCGCGCGCTTATTTTTATATATTTTAAATTTTTGCAGTTTTTGAGTTACAAAATGTATTGTCAGGCAGAAGGAAGCTTAAAAGTTTAAATCAACCATTAGAATTGTTTAGATCACGGATGATCTAATTAAATCCGTACCCACAAATCCAAATTCTTTCTATTTTTAATCGAAACAAAATTAAGAATCTCGGAAAACAGTGGCCCCTGTAACAACAATAAGAATTTATCTTTTGAACCGACAGTTTGAATTTAGTATGGATGATTTTTCAATTTTATTATTAGCATGCTGCTTTAATGGGTGAGCAAAATCTTCCAAAGATGATGCTTCCATTGTAGTTAAAATAAATAATCGGCGTTTCGGATGGAAGAAATACTTTAATATTAGAATAGTTTGAAACTATATTTTATTGTTTGTCCATCCTCTAGAACAATAGCTGAAAAAGAAGGCAAAAACTACTGGAAATCATTCATTCCCTCTAGATTATCTGTAAACTCAATCTGATTTGTTTGAGAAAACCCTCCAAGAATTTCGTACTTTATTAACGATTGTTCTATGGTGTAGTAATAACAAAAGGATATATATATGTATTAAAGCCTATAATGATGAAAGCGTAGAAAAGCGGTCATTTAATTAGGTTACCCATACCACTTGATTTTCCAAATTTGTCCAGCTTCTTACATCGATGCTCTTCTGCATTTTATGTGTTATTAGTGAATTACTGCTACATAGATTAAAGTAATATATGTATATATCATATGCTAACTTTTTAGACGAAGAAAAAAAGTGCATCAGTATTTTGCTGCCGCAACTGCTTTTACTTAGTCAAAAGAAATTTAATCAAGTTTATGTCTTATTCTGTTGGCTTGTAAAAAATATTCCCTTTAATTCTAACCAAATATATTGTGAAAGCCTGTAGCTATGTCCCTAAGCTGTCAACGTCTTGACAGGTATTGTTAACACAAAAATATAAATATATAAAACTAGTTATTAGTGTATTACTTGAACATTATTTGATCAAAATATGAAGAATTAACGATTAAAAATAAATTAAAAGAATGTACTTTTTTTTTTTTTTAGGATAATTATAGAAAACCCTACTAGCAAAAAAATCAAACAAGTAATAATATTTAAGTATTCATAAAAAAATAATATATCTGTATTAAAACAGCTATATATTTGTATTAAAAATTGTATATAAATGCAGTTCAAGAGCATGAGTTTCTGCTAACTAAAAACAACCTCTATAATAAATAAACTGCACAAAGCAAAGTGAAAAACAAACCGTTAATAGATTCATGATTTGCTTTTCCTTCGTAAATATTTATCGAGTGAGATGAATGAGGATACACTCTTGAAGTTACGTGGGCTCTTGTCTTGAAAGTTGCAGCCATAGATGAGCCAAAAGAAGGAATGGTAGCAGTGGCACCATTGGATGGTGAATCACCAGGAGTGGATGGTGGATCACCAGGAGTGTAAGGTGTTGATGATTGGCCAACAGAAGTGGTAGCAGCCCCATTTCTAGATGGTTGTTCTGTAGAAGTAGCTGGAGGATAATCTGGAGGGAATGGTAGGTCTCCTGAAGTGAGTGGTTCATCTTCTGAAGAGAATGGTGGAATGAAAGGAACGGAAGAGCTAGTAGTTACTTTATCTGGTGGAATAATTGAGGTCGTAGTTGTAATCATATTGTGACTGGTGCACTTGGTCGAGACAGTATTATTTTGCCAGCTAAAAGCAAATGATGTTGACGAAGTTGAAAACTGAGGAATACTAATACTTGTTTTAGTAGATGCTATTGTGTTAGATAAATGAGAATTTGAGACTATATGCTTACTCGAGCTGACAAGCCTAGAAAGAGCCTTGCTTGATAAAGTTGACGATTGGAGCGGTCTAGTAGCAGTTCCTAAGGTAGTGGTACTTGAAATAGTGTAACCGTCAGTTGAAACAGCACTGTTCAAACTGGAAAATGAGCCGGTAGAAACGTGACGGCGGGTCTTGTCGGAAGCAGCTAAGGAAGAGCCTCTTGAGAAGCTTGAAGTGGTGGTGGACACAGTAGAACTGGAGGAGCTCGAGTCGTTTGCAGTAGTAGAGGAAGTCATAACGACTGCACTACTTGGGGCAGCACCTGAGCTGGCACTGGATGAGACCGGGTCCGACTTGGTTGAAGCAATACTGCTCACACTGGAAAATGAACCGGTAGAAACGTGACGGCGGGTCTTGTCGGAAGCAGCTAAGGAAGAGCCTCTTGAGAAGCTTGAAGTGGTGGTGGACACAGTAGAACTGGAGGAGCTCGAGTCGTTTGCAGTAGTAGAGGAAGTCATAACGACTGCACTACTTGGGGCAGCACCTGAGCTGGCACTGGATGAGACCGGGTCCGACTTGGTTGAAGCAATACTGCTCACACTGGAAAATGAACCGGTAGAAACGTGACGGCGGGTCTTGTCGGAAGCAGCTAAGGAAGAGCCTCTTGAGAAGCTTGAAATGCTGCTGGATGGCTCTGTGGAGGTGACACCTGATGATGAATTGGTGTAATAGATAGAATAAGAGCGCGAACTGGGAAGAATAGTTGAACTAACCTTAGTGTATGAGGTTGGATCAGAGATGACATCAGTAGAGATAAAATATGTACTACTATTGAAGGAGTGTGAATCTGAGGTGATGCTAGAGGAGGTTTCAGAAAGAACTGTAGTAGCAGCTGGAGCGGATGTAATGAATGCTTCAGAGGAAAGTTGGTTTGAGGTAGAGCGAGTAGAAATGATAATAACTGAGTTGGATGACGCAGTGACAGAGTTGGAAACTGAATCAGTTGATGTATGATGGCGAATCTTAGAACTTGCATCCAGGGAAGAACCCACTGGTTTAGTGGAGGTGGTAGTATTGGAAACAGAAGAAATTATATTAGTAAATGCTGTGGTGAATGAATTTGAATTAAAGCTAACACTAGAATATGAAGAAACAACTGAACTCAATAGACCTGGATTAGAGTTGATGGAAGAATATGCAATATAGGAGGTGACACTAGAGATGGTACTAACAGTAGAGGTGGCAAAAGTTGGAATAGATGTGAAGGCAGAGGAGTTGATATCTACTGTGCTTGAAATTGAAATAACATCAGAGATGCTAACATGTGAGGATATGGTATTAAGCTGGCTTGATAGTGCTATGTTTGAGGTAGTAGTGGTGGACGCAACAACAGAAATATCAGATGAGATTGGATCAGAACTCAACCCGGAAGTAGTTACAACTTTGCTTGAAGATTGTGAATAATAGTTGATACTGGAGACAGTAGTTGCAGAAAAACTAGATGAACTAATGCTAGGGCTAGAAACTGAATTAGAAGATAAATGGTGACGTGTCTTATAGCTGGCAGCTAAAGAAGAGCTTCTTGGGATGCTAGAGGAAGCAAAAGAAGAGGAGGTAAGTCTGGTAAAGGTTGAACTAATCGATGATGACTGAGAGTAAGAGCAGCTAGAAGAATCACCAGAAACGAGGGACCAGTAAAACCCAGGGAAATT
>PPON03000078.1:0-46882 GCA_003708525.3 Monosporozyma unispora | reverse complement strand
TGGTTTAATAACAATTTGATCACTTGGTTACTTTTAACCTTTAAGTTAGTTGTCTCTTACAACAAATTTTGAGATAACTGAGTAACTCTTTATACCAATAAAATGATCATCTCTTGGAAACAAAGTATAATTTTATTGTGATCATTAGAAAATGTATGAAACAAGCTTTAAGATGATATATAACCTTGCAAGAGGGTAATTATTGATAGAGTTATGAAACATTGTCGTAGATGAAAGAAACAAACAAACTAGAAAAATCATTTATAAAGAAAGAGATCAATTTCTAAACATTTGTATATTTAGTTCATTCTTCTCATTAGAGAATAAAAAAAAATATAGAACATTTTGTATTTTAAACATAATTATTTCTAATATTAACCTTGTTATTATTATATTATTTAAAAACCTAAGCTAAAGGACACTATCCAGCCCATAACGTATCAAGTACTATATTAAATTCCATCAGCTTAATAAAATACTTGAGACAAATTTATTACTATAACAAAGTCTACTCGAGAATTATTGCAAATTTTGAAAAAAAGCTCTTTAACTCATTACTTAATATCAATCATGAAAGTTGGCAGTATTTTGGTTATATCTTGGGAACCTTAATCTATTTTAGACTTTAAAATTTTTAGAAGTAGCTCAATTGTATATTATTAATCTTTACAAAACTATTGTTTAACATCAATTCCCTAATTGAGGCAAAAGTTGATTTTGAGAACAATTACAAACCGATATATCACAAATATATGTTCACTCATGACTCAGTAAGATATTAAAATAAAGGATAAACAATAAATGTCAAAAATAACTATTAGAAATGTCTATAAGTTTCTGAAAAAATTGTATTTTGCACTTTTAAAGTGGCTGCCAGGTTTAATCCGGATGAATTAACATACTTTAAAAAAACATTGAGACAATCGCCCTGTCCTTTTAACAAACTAATACAGTTGAACATTCACCCTAAACTAGAAAGTTGGTTAGAGGAGAAAGTAAGATTTTGTATGAAGAAACAAATATCATTTTTTTTGGTAACTAATCACAAAAAAGTTCTCTTTAAAGAACACTAGGGGTTGTTCTTATTTTTAACACTTATATTTAATAATTTGCGACTTATTTGGAAGCCTTGATTTAAATGCTATTTTTTCTCTTATTAAATAGTTAAAAGTGAATAATTTTCAAATTTAGGATTGATGAATAATTTAAAAAGTAATTGAGTGAAAACAACAGTTCAAACTATTTTTAAGCGTAGATCCTCTTCAACAGTACCTGTTTATACCCAACCAGTAAATGAATAAATAGGCTTCGGGCCACACAACACATTACCAAGTTTTATTTGAAAACACAGAACTGTTTGCTACCATCTCACTAGAAATCCCACGAACTTCAGTAAATGACAGTCAGCGTAGCCACCATACGTGTAGGACCGAAATGTATCCTACCATTGAGGATATTTATTAATAGAAGACAATTAGCTCAAAAAGTTTCATCTAAGACAGTTTTTGAAACACCTTTGTTATCAAACAATTCAATAGTTTCTTTAAAATCCCCCCAAACTAGAATTTATTTATCTAATATTGATATGTTAAATCTTTGCAACGAATTAAAAGACGATCTACTACTTCTCATATACGAGTTAACTTCACCAGTAATAGCAAACACAGTTCTCCAAAAGATAAGAATCGGTAAAACATTAGACTTCCAAGAAAACGTAGTGAACAAAATCTTAGACCCTAAAAGTGATTCACCTTCAGATAAACATGAAACCAAATTTCTAACATCTCACATCACCAGTATAACAAGGATATCAAAGTTTAAATACAAATTACATTTTCAGTTTAATTGGGAAGTAGATATTTATATCAACAGTATTTTAAAATTATCAAAGATTAGGCAAAATCTAGTTTTTAAAAATCACCTTACTCCTATAGATGTTTATGATAGAAAGGCCACATTCTTGCTGGACAAGTCATCTGTTATAATTCCAGAAGAAACACCGAATAATGATATGTCGTTATTATTGCCAGAAGAAGAATTAGTAGATAAAAAACCAGAAATCGCCTTAGGATATAAACCTGTGGGGACATTTATTCCTTGTGTCGATATCCACATCTTACAACGACCTAGACGTCGTAAATAAATTGACAACTTATTCAATTAGTCTAATGTTATTATTTTTATATTATAAATTTATATGTATTCTACAAAATTGCATCTTCCCTCAAAGTTGTATAAGTTAAAGTCCAAATGAAGTATCATCATCTAGCAAATCATTATCATTGTTTGCTTGAAGATCTGGTAATGTTGAATGACTCGCGTCAGCATTACTATCACCAAACGGATTATCAATGACATTTACATCATCTTTTCTATTCTGTGAAGTTGCCTGAGCTGTTTTGGAAACAGCAAAACTGTCACTGAATGGATTTAAAGAAGCATCATGAAGTTCACCATAGACACCTCTTTTTTGAGTTGTATCATACATTCTGATGATTTTTTCTTGACCACCTTCTTCTGTTTGAGAAAAGGCAAAACCTCTTTGTTTCTTCATTCTTTGCACTTGTCTGACTTTCCTTATAGCGTCTTGGAAGTGTTGTAAATGTGGCCTATTATCACTGATATTATATTTTTGCATTTCTTGAACCAGATGGTAACTTTCAGGCTCATACATTCTCTTATAATACTTCCAAACAAAATCTCTAATTAAAGCGAAAAATGGCAATACTAATAAAGAAAGCCAAAAGACACCCGAACGATAAACATGTGGGACGACACCGAAATATTCTCTTGAAATATTAGCATATGGGAAAATAGAACCATAAATAGGGAAGAAGACTAACCAGAAAGCAAGTGAACCAGGTATAGCAAATAAGGTAAACTTAGTCCACATATTAGTCACTAATGCAGCCTTACCCAAAACGATAAGGATACTACAGGTATAAATGGTAACACCCCAACTCCAATGGTCTGCAACCTCACCATGCATATTTAATGCTGACCCATATCTATAAAATAATATCGTACCAATGAAAACCACAGCAGAATGGTAGAACCCATTAATAATCCAACTCCAAAAAATCCTAACAGAAAAAAACTTACCTCTTTGACCAAGCTTATAAAGTTGAGGATAACGTTCTAATAATCTCCCACTAACAAATTGATCGAACACACCAAGAATAAAAGGTGGAAGCACAGTAAAGAAAACATTGTAGAAACTTAACGCCCATGATTCCATAATTGATTGACCAGAGAAACCATTAGAAAAAACATACCAAAATTGAGTCATGTAAAGTGCTGTGTTTTTATAGAAAGAGTATAAGATAGCCACGGAGATTCTTTGATAAGACCAAGAACCATGGACAATCAATAGCTTCTTCAAAAATTTAAATTGACCAATAGCTAAATCTGCAGATCTAGCAGCTTGCATACCTTCCATACCACTAATACCGACACCAACATGAGCAGCTTGAATCATACTCACATCGTTGGCCCCATCACCAACTGCTAATAATAATGAGGATGTTTTTCTTTTCACCATTTTAACAACCAAGGCCTTTTGAAGTGGGGAAACACGACAACAGATAACAGCCTTACACAATTTACCAATAGTTAACAAATAATCTTCAAGATCAGATTCTAAAGCAAAACCTAGAGATTTACCATCAATAACTAAAGCCAAAGTGTTTAGATCATGGACAGTAACCTTTTCGTCATGTAATGCTTCAATCTTTTCTACCATATTTCTCCTTGTATCTTCTTTAGTTTCTTCGTTGATAACAAGAAGGTTCATATCTTCAGTTAACAATTTACAACTCATACCAATGTTAATAGCAGTTTCTTGTCGATCACCAGTAAGAACCCAAATTTTAATACCAGCTTCTTGTAAAGTATGAATAGTGTCTGGAACATCATCTTGCAATTTATCTTCAATGGCCGTAGCACCAACCAGGAATAATTTCTTTTCAATAATTTCTGCAGCATCATCCATTTGTTGACTTCTATTTTCAAGAGTAGTTGAAGCTTTATCGTAAATTTGTTTCCATTCTTGATATTCTTCTTCGGGCACATTTCTTGAAGCTAAACACAAAGTTCTTAAACCAGCAGAGGCATAATCTTCAAGATGTCTCATGGTTGCATCAACATAAATATTAGTGTCAGGATCCAGTCTTTCCAAAATCACAGTATCAGCACCTTTACAGAATAACTTGATGGACCCATCAGGGGTTCTAAAAATAGCACTCATTCTCTTCCTTGTGGAATTGAATTCACAAATATTTAAAAGTTCATATTCACGTTCCTCACCAGTCTCTTCAATCAAAATTGTAATCGAGCTTGGTTTTCTAATAATAAATTTATAGCCAAGATCAGCACTACCTTGCACTAAAGCACCTTCATCAGGAGATGCAGCTTGATATTTGATAGCACCATTGGTTTGAAATTCAGGTATAACAGTATGACAGGTAGATAACAGAGTCAAAAATTCATCAATAACTTCTGATTCACCTTCAGCTGTATCCCGTAAACGAGTTTTCATATCTTCAAAACTTCTGTAACCAACCTCAACCCCATCTTCAATGGTTGCTTTTCTATCTTCAGGAATATTCTCAATATAACAACGACCAGCAATGGAGCATGACTTAAATTCCATAATATTTCTTGTTAACGTACCTGTTTTGTCACTGAAAATATATTCAATTTGACCTAATTCTTCCACTAGAGAAGAAGTTCTAACAACAGTTGGGGTATCAGTTTCTTCATAATAAAGTTCTAAATCAGAGCCAATCATATAAGCTTGATAATATTTGATAAGTTCAACGGTGACGAATAAAGAAATTGGAACTAAATTAGAAAATAAAATCCAGTAAGTTAAGAAATCTTTGAAAAACAGTGCAGCCTTGTTAGTACCTTCCAAATATAAATACGATAAATGTTTTGAGGAACTAGTCATTATGACATTTCCAATAGAGGAAATTAAAATTAATACAATTAATACACCAAATAATGCAATAATTTGCATATTAATAATTCTTTCCACTGCAGTTCTTTTAATTGGGGTAGCAGTTGCATTACGCATAAGCTTAGTTTCATGACCTGTAAAAATAACTAAACCAAAAATCCAACCAGTATTTCTTAAAGTAGCACCTCTTAAAATCATTTGTTCTGGAGATAATGGGATATCTTGACCGTTTAGAGTTAAAGTACCTTCGTATGTGTAAAGACTTGAAT
The DNA here is from genome assembly GCA_003708525.3 of Monosporozyma unispora. Lineage (NCBI taxonomy): Eukaryota > Fungi > Ascomycota > Saccharomycetes > Saccharomycetales > Saccharomycetaceae > Monosporozyma > Monosporozyma unispora. The sequence continues at coordinate 41,653 of PPON03000078.1, read as the reverse complement.
TTGGTTGTTCAGATAAAACTTTACCATGTAAACTATTAAGGATTCTAGAATCAATGAATTTACATGTCTCTTGTCTGGCTTGTTTGATCTTCAAATTAGTTTCACCATCAAGATTGGCAGTTTCGATATAACATAAACCTTCAGGTTCGGAAGATGACAATACAATTAAATCAGCTGGGATAGCTTCTTCAGAACTAACTTTAATAATATCACCCACCTTAATATCAATCCATCTCTTTTCAAGAAATTCACTGGTCCCAGGGGAATAAACCCATGTCTTTGAATTGTTTAGTTCTTTATCAGAACTCGCTCTCTTAAAATCTTCTACGATTTCTTTCATAGCAGAAACAATTAAAACAACTAATAAAGTACCGATGGTGGTGTATCTATTTGTTGGCGACACATGTGGAACTTGTTGGATAGCTGAGGTACAAAGGAAAAACAGGTTAGCATATTTAGAGAATTCTTGGAATAAAAATTTGGGTAGGAAAGTAGCAGCATTATATTTTGTTGTGGAGATATGGTTGTCAATGTATCCCATCTTGTGGTTTTCTTGTCTATCATTAACATGAATAAGTCTTGGTTCACCAGCAGCTTCACTACGGGCAGCACCTTTTCTTAAAATATAACGATTGAATAAGACCTTAATGTTAAATCTATCTCTTGAACTGGCATAATCCTCATCCATTTCTGTCGTGGTTACAGCATTATAATGGCTCATTTCATATGATTCAAAATCGTTGTCTTTCTTACCACCAAAAGTAAAACCGTTCCTAATATTATTCATAGTTCTACCAAAAAAACCTTGAGCAGGTCTAGTAGGGACAGGTTCAGTATGAAATACGGCCGGTCCATTGCCTCCATCTATGTTATCCCAATCAATTGAGTCTGCATTTTCAAATGGGTTATCAATATCATTTTCAATATTATCATCATGCAGGGAGCCGTGACTATTCCCCTCCGGAGAAGCGTGATTGGGTCTCACATAGTTGTCATGTGAATCATCATTGGTTATTTGATAAGAGGATGATCCATTGATACCTGACTTCGATGGAGCATTACTGTTTGAGTTCTGATTGTTGTAATTGGAATCACCGAGGAAATCAATATCGAACAAGGTATCGTCCTGGGTGTTTCCCTTCCTGTTATTACTACTCATATCAATAGAATAATAAAGCTAACGTATAGAATACCAAATATCTTTGATGTATTGCTTAACTGGTGTTTATAACTTATTTAAACAGGTTTAAGCCATCTTAATATTGAATTTTAATATCAAATTTAAAGGTGAAAAATTAACAAATGTTCAAGACATATCGCTAACAAACAACTAACTAAAGTGGCTTAATAAAAAAGAACACAAAAGCTTTTATAATAGTTGTATCGTCTTTGACTGTGTATATATGAACTATGTGTTTTGTAATGCTATATGTAATTGATGTTATATATCAGTCTTTTGTGGATGGTCTGCTAGTAGAAAGTTGATGGAGTTCATCCTGAGTGAGTGCTGTCAAGTAGATACATTTACTTAATAGTTCATGATCCACTTCGAAGTCATAATGTTTACACCATTGTACCCTTTGAATAAAATGCTTCACAACTTGAACATTGGTGTCAAATTTGTTATAATTGACAATCTTATCTGGTTCAATCCATGTTCTCTTCTCTGCATTGATTGACAAATCAGATAAATAAACGACAATAAATGGAATACAACCCTTTAATGGGTCCACATAATTTAGTAAGTATCTAATGTTGGCATAATTTCTGTCTAATGAAGGAATCTTTTTCAATTCTTCCCAAGTCAACAAATCACCTGGTTCAATTAGTCTCCAGGCATCAATTAATCTTTGAACTACTACTGAGTTTAATGCTAAAACAATTTGCATTAACGTATTGTAATTTTGGAATTTACGACAATGCTCAGCAACATGAATGAATCTTTGAATGGTGTTACGTCTAACCTTGACATCTTTGGAGATGGCAATTTCTGAGATAATCCAATCAACAGTTAAATTAAATCTCGCAATTGCCAAATCAACACCAGAAAGATTTTCATTTTGCACTAATAATTGCAACCAGCTGGTCACAGAAGGTCCCTTGTAATGTATTTTCAGATCCAAAAGATCCTTCCAATCTATCTCACATAATAATTCTTTTTCGATCAAGGTCATTTGACGTGCAATAGACAATGAATCGTATGTCAAGATAAATGGAATATGATGTTCATTATTTGAGATTGATAAATTTGGATCATGAATTTCATAATCATCTAACAACTTCTGGACATCGCCAGGTTGAATGAGATCGCTATCAGCCAATGGCAGATTATTGCTTTCTTCTTTATTAGCTGCTGCTGGTGTATATGGGATATTCATCAGTGTTTGTCTTCTTCTTTGGATCAATAACGATTTCCTCTTTTCTTGGGGTGTATTAGGAATACTTAAAACAGTGGATATATTTAACATCTCCACTTCTTTAGATATCTTGGAGATTTCAGGAGAACTTTCAGTAACCAAAGTCTGTTTTGTTTTGATATATGTCCCTTCTAATTTCATCATAGCAACTCTTAAAGGATCATCTTGGATCGTGTCGTCAGTTATATCTGCAATGTTTTTCAACGCCTCCTCGTTTAATCTTTGACTAATATTCTTTTGGGGTGAAGTTTCGTCAATTGATGGTTCGACTTCCAGTTTATCTGGCGACTTCGATTCATCCCTCTTTAAGAATCTACTCTTCAACTCTTCCATATCTTTTGCTGGAGAGGTACCATCTATGCTTTCTGTATCTGGTTCAAAAATATACTTATTAGTGCTTGCTGTTTCAAATTGTGGGCCAGAATCATTGGCCAGTCCTTCTTGAAATTTACTTCTTAAACTGACCCTTTTATTAGGTTTACTTTCAAAAGTTGAATAACTTGAGAAACTACCATCACTAATAATAGACTGGATGCTAGGTTGAACTGAAAGACGGATTCTGGCATTTGGAGAATCGTATTTTTGAATATTGGTCTGAAAACCTTTACGTGGACTATTATTTCTCGAATTAAACAAGGTTGAAGTTGCAATACTTGGAGTATTGGAATCTCTTTGTGCTAAATTCTTCTCTAACGTTACCAACTTCTTTTCACTTTCTTGGAGTAATCCATCTTTTTGATAAAAGTCAGTATTGGTAATGTTGACATTAACAGGAGACAAGGGTGATGGAGTCTTGCGTTTGTTTAATTGAACAGTATTTCTTTTAATGAGACTAATTCTACCACTTGCAGGTCTAATAGCAGCAACGGTAACAGAATCTTGATTAGAAGTTGTTGATTTTGTTGGCTGGTTGATACCTTGTAATGGGGAGATATCTTCACGAGCTTCAGATCTTAGAGATGCAGAAATTGTTGTTGTAGTACTACCATTAACTGTATCACTTGATCCATAAAGACCTGTTATCACATCCAAGCTATCATTTCCCTGCTGAGTAGAATGTTGTAATCGAGGGATACTTGTGGTTGAATGCATATTTTTGGAGCTATCCTCGAATGTAAATTCACGTAAGTTACCAAATGAATTTTTCTTTTTTAAATTAGGTTCGTCATTCGATACTTTATCATTATGTTGTTCATGCTCTTTTATACTGTGATTTGATACTGACAGGTCTGAATCATACGAAACATATTCTGGTTCATTAATTTCTTGGACTTCTTCGACCAACGATGGAGTCTTAGTTTTAGGTTCTTCCAATTTTTCCTCCTGAAGATCATCTAACATTTTTTTCAAAGGAGAGGAACTTCTTTTACGTAATAAAGAATGGTTGTTCTTAGTTGGGGTAGAATTGCTTAAATTTGAGTAACTTGAGGATGGCCTACTTGAACTTTCATTAGATGTAGCATGGAAGATAAGCCTTTGTGGTCCATCAACGTATTGAGGAGAACTGCCCATGTTAGGGTTTTGATTTTCCAACAGAAACCTGGAAGAGTTATTAGGTTGACCAAATACTGCTGTGGAACTTTTCACTTTTCTTCTTGAACTAAGTGGTGCAGTGATAACATCAGCGGCGTTTGTATTAGTCATATTCAAACTATTTGATAATGAAATAACAGATTGTGCAATTGAGCTTACAGTCTGATACAAGTCTAAATTATCCATGGCACTAAAATTGTTGACAGGTTTCGGAAGAGCATCTGTATTACTGTCAAAGTTTTCATCATTAATATTTTCAGTCTCTTGAATGGAGATTGTTCTATTCTCATCCTTCATATTGTTAACCTTCTCTAACAGATTGTTTTCTAAATTCAAAAGAAATTCAACTTCCTCGATGGTTCTTGCACTAAGAATATCAAATTTGGATGAGTCTAAATTTATGGTTTCATTAGAGTCCTGATTATGGTTATCAAGTGAACTGATAGAAATAACATATTTAACAAATGTATCCATTTGAGGTTTAACTATTTTACCAAGCTGGGCACTGTTTTGTTGAGAAAGCTTAGCTTTATATGGTGAATTTGTAGCGTGTCTCTTATTTCTAGAATGGTTCCCTTTCCATTTATTCAATAAGCCCATAGGTCCCAAATACATCGAACTACGTGATAAAATCGAATTAGACCTTGTTGGTGCTTTATTAGTTCGGTTGGAAACAGATTCTCCCTCTGGAACGTAATTAGAATTCAAGATAATTTCAATTTTTTTCGCAGGAGTTGGAGGTATAATTTTATCAATTCTTGAATTTCTTGGATATTCTAAATCTGTGATCGTGGGTGACATATTTGGCGGAAGTCTTGACATAACACTGACCTTTCTCTTTATTGGTTTATCGGCAATGTTTTCACTGCTTGATACAGGCGTGGTTGTATCAGGTATTTCATCTACCTTATTGTCTTTTTCATTACCCCCGAGAGAATTACCAGATGGGACCCTTGCTGCATAATTGAAATTATTTTCCGGGTTAAGTAACAATGATGGAGTTCTCTTCGATTGCTTCTTCACAGTCTCAGTACCTTGAGGTGTAGCCAGTTGGAAATTTTCTTGATCTTTGTACAAAGACATTACACTTTGGTTCCTGAAATCAGGACTCGAAATACCTTGTAAAGCGGTAGCACTCAGTCGACTGGCTCTTTTCTTCTCACTATTCAGTTGTGTTATATCTTTAAGTCTGAAGCTAAGCCATAATTCGTTAAGGTCATAATTGTTGTTGTTATTATTATTACTATTATTATTTTTACGTGTGTTATTGGGTTCATCAAATTCGACATTATCCCATGTTGTTTTCATAGAATGGATCCATATTTTCTTAAGGTTAACTAGACAATTCTTAACAATCTTTGTCGACTTAGAATGATCCTTATTTAAAAATTTGATAAATAGAAGTCTTAAATTCACGTCAGGTAAGAAGTCCTCAATAAAATGATTTAAAATCCCATGTCTAATAAAGACAAAAGTTCGCACCAAAGCAATATTTCCAATCCTAGATCTTTCTGTATTTTCTTGATTAATTTCAGTAATGCACCATTCAAACCTTTTAATCAATAGATCGTATAAATTTGTTGGAGACATGAATTCTCTGTATACCAGGAAGAAATCACTGAAAAGTGGGTAAGAAACAGGATCCACTGGAGAGGAAAGATACACTATTAAAGCATGAATATCAGCTTGGGAAACCGCACGTCTTGCTCTAGTCACAGGTTGATCACTGTATAGTATAACAGCTGATGATGGAGACGGGTAATAGTCTGGTTCACTGAATATCTCCATCGAATTTCTTTTATGCTATTAAAGGTAAATATTCAATATTGAGACCAGAACTTCTATTCTTGGGCAGTATAATTAGTTGAGTCTTTCTTATTAATCTGGAAGCACTTGAGACCGTCTACACTCTTAAAGATACTTAGTCTTTACGCTCAACAACACTAACTTAATACTGTAATGTCTTGTTTACAATTCGCGTTAGATCAAAATCTCTAAATTTCATTCTTTTCGGTTTCGAAAATTTGAAATTGTAAATAAACATTTCTAAGAGACTGTCAAGACATAGAACAAGAACAATTAACGATTGAGTATACTTGTTGCAATGATATACGTGATGGTAAATGAACCAATATTTCAAAGGTAAATGTTTTATAATTTTTTAAGTAAAATTGAATAAAAATCTATATAGTGTAAATAGGATTTGTAAGTTATAAATAGACCTCACAATTGAAGCAATTCACCATAGATGCTCCAAGTCTTGAACCATTGTAAGTACTTGTAGTTTGAAGCTGGGCCGATCATACCAAATGAAATTGGTGAGAAGTACATGAAACAAGAGATGACGCTAGCCATGGCTATGATGTACACAGTCCAACGAATGATCTTCTTATTCTTAACTAATTTGTTTAATGTAGCATCGAAGCAGAAAGTTAAGATGATTAATGCAAAATATAAGGCTGGAAGGTAATGATGAACATAAGTGACTCTGGACATGATCACAAATGGGGTATAATGAGTCCCCCAAGCTAATAATGGATAGAACCCACCCATTAAGAAAAGATTCAAATCCTTCTTGTTAGAAAGATCGACATATTGTCTTTGCCATCTTAATAAGAGGATAACAACATAAACCATAAACCCAAGGACAGAAGCGGTAGAGGCCCAAGTAGACACAGGTGTGCCCATTAAGAAATATTTTGGAAATTCATCTGCCCAGGAGCAAATTCTTAACCCTAAATATAAAATAGGCCATTGCCAAGCGGAGGAAGAGACTGGATCAAATTTGTCATCATCTGGAATTAAAGCATTGTTACTGGCCATCATGGCTTGATTTAAATGAATGAAGTTCTTAAAGAAGCCAATTGATGGGTATTTGAAATTCTCTGGTTTTGATGGTAAATTATCATTTATATGAGTTTCAATAGTCCACCAAGTACTCTTATCGTTCTTAGATGGATTCTTAGCACAAATCATTTCTCTTTGCATGAACCCCCATTCTGGTAAAGTAATCCCAGATTGAGCTAAATAACAGTTCATGACCACATTTTTCAAACGGAATGTTGTGGTTAATGGATGTAATCTATCCTTATCTTCATTACCATATTGTTCCACAACTTCTACAATCCAATAATCTTTTTCATCACCAACTGTAGTGTTACCATAACCAGCAACTTCTAATTCAGTGTTAGACACTGGAGCGGGAACATTATGAGAATGTAAATTTCTACCTGTGTTATTGTGAACTAATCTGTAAATGATACCATTTTGAATAAATTCTGGTTCAGTTTCAGTCTCTGGATTCCATGCTGGGACATCTCTAATTCTATCAAAGAACCAGTCATTATTGACATCATTATGTGAATAACCTGTAATTTGTTGTTGTTGAGAACCTTCTGGATATAGAGATGGATGAGAATGTAATAATGAACCTCCAATACCGGAATTCTTCAAAGTAATATAAGAACCAATTGCAACATCACGAGGACCTTCCCCTACGGTAGAATTGATTAAAGTAGCTTGGAATAAAGATGGCATAACACCAGAACCTTCACCATCATGAGTTAATAACATGAAATGAACGTAAAATGAAGCCATAAACACTGCACTTGGAATGGCAATTAACCCAATGATTCTAGCAATCCAATGTGCAAAATATGTCTTCCAAGACATGGTTTTATCACCTAGCCAATTCCATAATTCTACCACAGTGTAAATACCCACCACGGTAATAATGAAAAGACCAACCATCTTAACAGAAATGGCACAACCTAAATTAAACCCAGTTAAAAACATCCATTTCCACCAGTTACATGAAAATGGTTTTGATCTTTGATTATGGAACATAACAAAACAATAAAATGAACTCACGGTGAAGAAAAGTAACATAGAATCTAGTAAGATCAATTTACCCAATGTAGTGTAAGAGTTTTCGAAAAGAACCATAACAGTGAATAACCATGTGGCAGGAATAGAAAATCCAATAGCCTTACCAGTAAAATAAGCCACTGGAACACAAAGAGCAGAGAAGCACGCGTTAAAAATTCTCATCTTTACAAAATCAACATAATCTGGATATTCCACACCAGATTCGAAGGAAAATGAACCATTGTAGCCAGCAAGGTAACCAGATAATCCGACTAACATCTTCCCTAAAGGTGGATGCACATCGTGGTAAAATTCATGCTTTAAATATTGAGAACCAAAACTACCAAAATGGGCTTCATCCCAAACAACGTTATGATTGATACCAATCTTGTACATTCTGATGAAGAATGCCAATGCAGTAAAAACAATTGGCATAACAATAGCTTCCAATTGAGATAAGGATAGACCTTTCTTAGTCTTTTCGTTCTCTATTTCATCATTGACGTGATCTTCAGTTTCAGATAATAATTCATCTTTGACAACTTCTTTTCTTTGTCTCAGTTTAGTCTCCACAAAATCTCTTTCCTGACTTTTATCAAACCCAGTTGAAGAAGCCATTATTGTATATTTATTGCTGTGAGTAGTGATCTGAGGGACTGTACAGTTCACTTGTTAGTGACAGTTTTTAAATGGAATAAGACGTTCTTTTCAAAATTGCTTTCGTGTTTCTTGAATTTTTCACTGTCAACGCACTAAAAAAAATGAAAATGCAGAAGCTATACGAAACTTGATCTAAGAATAAAACAAAGTAAGTACATTATGAAAGGAGACAAATAAACATTAGTAAGATCAAAATTCTTAGAGTTAGTTAGCTGTTTATATATGTATTAAACAAATGGAAAAAATTGTTCTTGTAACTATAATATGTCGAACAGTAAAGAAATCTACACTTTTTCCAAACCACTGATCATGGCAACAAATATATAACTTACCAAACTTCCCACTGCCAGACCGACAGAGACAAAGACGGAGGTCAACCCACCGGCTGCTTCCTTTTCCTCATCTGTATCTAACTGTTCAGGAACCTTCATGAAACTTATTGAGATTACATGACCATTTGTGACACCAAAGATAAATTGTAATATGATATAGAAACAATCTAACCATAGAGAATGTGCATGTTGTGTAATACTCTTGACAGTAAAATAGAAAAAGAATGGGATGCAAATGATTCGCGACAAGGAATATATAAATGTCATCTTTGGAGTGAACTTCTGATGTCTGAAGACAGGTAAATCTGCTAACACTCTACCATATAAATCACCAATATTCCACACAGTAAACACTAGGGGAATGTATTGCGTGTTGGCCAAAGGTAACTTGCTCACTCTTACCGTGGCAGCAAATACAGGGAAGATTAATGTCACGACAAATGTAGAGAAAATAGATAGTACCAAATACTTTAGTTTTTCATATAATAATGGCAATGGGACTGTGCTTTCCTTTAGTGGCAGTAGTAAGTTACCTGCTTCTTCTATTTCTTCTTCTTCTTCAACAGTGTTACTACTTTGAGTGGGTGGTGAGATTAGTGCATGATCTTCAGTTAACGCGTATTCCAAATCACTTGTCATTGACATTAGCATATCATTTATGTTAGTCACTCTATAAAGACCAATACTTGCTAGACAAACAAAGGCAGTGGTCATAAAATAGAATAAGATCCCACCCGAATTCATAGTTTCGTCTTCATTATCCTCAGAATTACCACCTTTATTAATTAATGCAACAAAAAATAACACTATGGAAGGCAAGACACCTGCCACGGCTTGTCCTAACATTACACTTTGACTAAATTGAGACCCAAAGACATTTGCAATGGCCATAATACCGTTTTGAGTTAAAGCAGTAGAGATCGCACTAACACCCACCAAACACATTATAAGAGCAAATGTTAACCACATAGGAATATCTTTAACAGTAGTGGTGATAAATGATAGTAATGTTAAGGCGATAAATGTACTGATTTGCCATATTAAACCTCTTGTCACACGTTGATTATAGGAGTGTTGCCTATTGGATAAATATATATTAAAAAATAAAGATGTCACAGTGGAAATTGTCATCATCGATGATGTGAATATCTTGGCATATATGGTTGTACTTTGGAATAAATTGTTTTGGAAATATAAAGTTGCACTCAGAATATTGTTCCAAGGCCATAGAAGACCTATACCAACAAATAAAAAGGTTACAAAGGGTAAAAATCTCAGCTTCTCTATCAGAGAGACATTCTCTAAGTTTGGAATAGCCATTACTTGTCTTGTTTGCTTTATATGCTTTGTAGGCATCTCCTTTAGATATTGAGTGCTACTTCATCTATAGTAAAAAAAATATAAAACAATATAAATCATTCCAAAACTAAAGAAAAGACAAGGTTAAATATGATAGTTAAAGAGCCATTTCTAACAGATCTTAAAGGTTTAAATAAGATTTATTACAGTTATGTATATAATATTGACATATTTATATAAGGATAATAATGAAATAAATATATATACAAATAGAAAGGTTTTGAGAGAGAAAAATAAATGGACTCAAATTATTGTACATTAAAAAGGGTCATAAAAAAGATATTTCTATTAATGGGTGGATGTATCAAAGTATCAAACCTTTCTACTACCCATTGATGCATTATTTGAATTATTAGAATTATTGATATTATGATTGTGACTGTTATTACCAGAATTGCCGCTATTTGAGTTACCACCAACATTGTTGATATTAGAATGTGATCTTGTGTTTATGCTATTCTTGAGAAATTCAAATCTTGTAAGTAATGGTAAATGATCACTGGGGAATTTATCATTAGGGAACCCAATGAATTTAGACACATAGTCTTCATCAATCTTACCAAGTAAACCTCTAACACGTAATGCATTAGAAGAATACCATATATAATCGATGATGTTTACAAATGACGGGGTGAAATTAGTGAACGGTAATTCACCAATACAACCATAAGAGGAACTCAATGCTAATTGGTGACTAAAGGAACCTTGTGACATGTAGCCGTAATCTCTTTTAACACCATCTGGATGGTTCTTAACAGACCCAGTACTTAATAATTCATAAACAGCAGAATCCAAATATGAATTGAAATCACCACAAATGATCATTGGTACTTTCTTAACATCTTGTCTTTGATTATCTTCTTTGATTAACGTTTGTAAATGGTCTAATAAAACACCAACTTGGAAAGTCTTAACATCATTGAATTTTGGATCCCAATGTAAATGGGTAGTAACACACCACACTGATTCACCAGTCTGTATATGTTGTAATTTCATTAATAGGGCAACGTTATCTTTATTCATGGCTCTGTTTAGATAATCTTCAGTTCTTTGAAATTTCTTATGTTTCATCCAAGTTGACGAGAAATCAACATTCTCATGTTTTAACATCTTAAATTTATTAGTCTTATAAAAGATACAACAACCATCGACTTTTTTAGAATCTTTATTTGCTAATAATTTAGCTCTTGTCTTAGCGTGGAAAAGACCAGAATAACCATGTTTTTGTAATAATGGAGACCAGAAATCTTCAAAAGTCTTTGCTTCCACTTCTTGTAAACAGATGATATCACAATTGAATGAAAGAATTTGTTCCTTTAACTTATTTCTTCTATATTCCCAAGCTAATGCCCAAGATGGAGTGTAACGATACATCTTTGGTGTAGCATAATGTTGACATAAAGTGTTATATTGTAAGATTGTGAAAGATTTTTTAATTAAATCCGGATCCTTATTTGAAGATTTCCAGTATTGATCAGAATCTTTAATTGTATCGGATTCATGGATTGGTTCACCATCTTTGGAAATTTCGATAAACTTTCTACCATTAACTAATGGTACTTCTGGTCTATTATCTCTTAAATAAAAGATTAACCCAGTCATAGATTTTTCAGTTAAAATTTTTAATAAAGCTGGATCCAATGGATTACCTTCGATACCAAGGAATTGTAAATTGTATAAATTACCTAGTTCCCATGGTAATTGATTAATTTGATTATTGAAAAGATATAAATATTTTAATCTGAAACAAAATCCTAATTCAGAAGGTAGTTGTGCAATTTTATTGTTGGATAAATCTAATACTCTTAAATTATTTAAATTTTTAATCTCTTTTGGTAAATATGTAATACCGTTACCATTTAAATATAATCTTGTCAAAAATTTATAATTGAAAAGGAAAAGGTTTAAATTTAATAATTGTAAATTGGATAAATCTAAGGAGTGCCATAATTGTTCATTATATTTGAATCTTTTCATGATGTTTTCTTTATCAGTTCCTTTATTTATTAATAATTCGATTTCATCGTCATCATCATCTATATTAAATTGGGATAATTTCTTATTTTGTAAAAGAGTTAATTGTAATGGAATATTTGAATTTGTATTATTTAAATCAACAGCTGGAGTTAATGGGGTTGACACATTACTATTATTTGCAGTGGTAGTAGCCGTGTCAGTATCATTCAAAATGGTATTACTATTGCTGTTATTATTGTTGCTATTATTATTATTCCCAATGTAATCCTTATCTATAGCAATATCCATTAATAATTGTTTAGTCTTATCTACAAGAGTTATATCACCATTTTTATTATTGTCAATAGAGTTTGAATCTTGATTTTCCATTGGATTTTCTCTCCCAGTCTTTTTCTGTAAAGCAATTTGTCTTGCATAAACATTAGATTGACCAGATAATAAAGTGTTTAAAGAAATAGAAGATAAAGTTAATTGTAATTTCCAAAATTGATTATTTAAAAGATTTCTATCATTTAAATGCGGGTGGTAAGTTGGATTATTAGCATTTGAAGAAATTGTAGCAATAATGTCATTCCCTAATGAAATAGGCATCCCCATATTACTACTATTAGCATTTGAAGAGGCCATATTACCACCATTGTTTAATTGATCTAATAAAATTTGTTGTTGTTGCTGTTGTTGTTGTGATTCTGATCCAAAGGGGCCAACTAAACCTGGGGGAGGTGGGCCAGAACGACCTGGCGTTCCCACTGTTTGTTGTAACAAATCACCACCCGCAGCATTGTTAGTGCTATTATTAAGGGCTCCGATGTTCATCATCGTATGTTATTAAGCAGTAATAAAATGTATTTCAATTTATTTCAAAGCAAATTAACAAAAAGGTATAGAGAGTCTTAACACTGGAAATAAAATAAAAAAGACTTCAAAGTGTACACGAAAAGGAAGTCGAGGTAGAAAACAAAGAACAAACGGTCAATTATTAATTCACTTATTCCTCAACACTTATTTGAAGATCGTGAGGCTGCTTACAGACTTATTGGTCTATAGTACCTTTCAATATCCTTTGTCTTTTTTATAAATTGATTTCATTAAATTTCAAATTAAAGGCTTTATTTTCACTTTTCAAATTTCAATAAAATTCAGTCTTGCCGTCACAGTAGACGGGAAACATGTTACCCGGAATTTTACCAGTTTTAATCTGTGAAGACAGCCAGTTTTAAGACATCATCCAATGCTAGGTATGATAGGGACCAACACCATTGTCGATTTAAAAATGTCTATGTTTTTGTGTTTTTATTTTCTTTAACCTTTTTGTTATTTTCAAAAGGAAACCACAAGCTCTACAGCAGAAAGGAATTAAGAAAAATTATGTTAAAAACATTATCTCTCAGCTAAGTCCTAATTGCATCTTCATGATAGGATCATTTTCTTTTTGGGGTACCAGTGATTATTCTCTCCTTTGTTGCTCCTGATTAAAAAAAAGCACAAGCAAGGTAAAGGGATCAAGTTAAAAAGTCTTTTCTTAAATTTCTGTCTCAGATAGTCTAGTGAAGATTAATAATACATTACTATGTTTTTATCAGCAATCCAATTAGAATGTTAACTTTAATTATTTCAAGGGGTATATATTATAAAATTAAGAGACTATAACATGTTTGTAGTAAATTATGTGATGAGATTTACAAGATTTGTGTGGAATCTCAAATGGGTTTCCCCCATTTACTGACCTTCCGACAACAGTAACTAGAAAATATAGGTTCTTAAACTTTAAAGGGCTAACATTTCTATTATTATACAGGAAAGTTTATTTACAAAAAAAGCTCTTTTTGGCCCAATACGGTAAAGTTTTATATTATCAGACAGGGCTAAAATTCCTCTTGTATGTTAATGCAGCCATTGCACTAATTAGAACTTATCTAATGGAAAAGAATTTTGTTCTTCCTATTAAAAGATTTTGATTTTCTTTATTGTCTAATATATAATTTAATTTCATTTAATTGCATATCTTCTCTAACAATTACTTTTATAAGTAATCTATTTCTAAAAGCAGTAATAACCATATTCAATGAATTATCATCCAAATTAAATAACAATATTAATAATAGCTAATACAGAAATTAAACCCAAACAAACATACAATAGAAAGGAAACTTTTCAGGAAATGTGAGGAACTGTAAGATAACCTAATATTGAAATAATAGGATCAAACAAGAATGGGTTAATAGCAAAACATTCCAGGGGAAAAACCAGTACTACACCGTTTATTTATCCTCTTAAAATTGTCTTCCATATTGATATCTATCAAAAAAATTAAAAAGGGAAAGGTGGTTCAAAGAGAGATATACCTCTCTTTTGAGAATTATCTTTTTTACTGTTCTTTCATTTAATTACAATAATTAATGCGCTTAAGGTCACTGATAATAAAGGATAACCGGAGGACACTTAATCTGACCAGAAATACAGGTAAACGTTGTCTTTGTCCGGGGGTACCTCTATATCGGTCAGGTGCTTGCAGGATCTTACTACTAATACACACATGAAAACCTTGCAAAGGACCACTTCCAATATGTAGCCGCTACTACTTTTAAAGCCGGTATTAACATTCTGAATCATTCACAATTGAGGCCAAACAATAGCAAAATGATCTGTGACTATTGTTTTGCCCAAAATCATGTGGAGCCGCGTACCCTCCAGACAATAGCCCGCCAGATATGCATTATGTAACCATTTTGAACACATTTGCCTTTCCAGTGAGTTGAGTTTCCTTTTACCCTTTTAGACTAGTTTATTTGCTAAATGATTTTCCATAAATAGAATGCTTTTGTTATCTAGACCTGTTTACAGTCATCATCCCCTAGTAAGAATCTAATCAGTTCACTTTAAAATAATTAAAGTTATCTTTATTTTTGTAATCAAAAAAAATAAACAATCAATCAATGCTTAATAAAGAAGGATTTTCTGGAGTTACCCAAAAGAGTCATAAAATTTATGAAGTTTAATTATCCTTTTCAGAAAAAACAATAAACTTTCAGCACAACATGACAACTTCATGTTTTAATGAGAATAAGTTTTGTTATGTTAAGTAAGTTTATTGAATTGTCTCATAGTGAAGCAGACTTACCAGAGGAATGCTCTAAGAAAATATTGCACTTTTACTATACAACGTACAATATTCAAAGTACAATAAAGTCATTTATGTTTTTTTTGCTTTTGATCTCAATTCAGCAATTTTGTATCAGTCATTGAGATACTACTCCCAATTGAAAATAATCAGAGGTTTTATATTTTTTAACACTACATTGGTTCAAGAAATGAGGTTTACTTGTTTCTGTATTACCCTTTTTTTTGCTTTTTAGTTCTTACAAGTATATCAACCAAAAATAATTAATAAACAAGAATCTAGACATTTGAACTAGTTTCAAATAATGACTAAAACATTCCAATCAAGTTTTTCATGGACTCTATTATGTCTAATAACAGCCTTAAAGACCACAATTACTACGGTTGTGGCTGATCCATCTCCACCTTATACTACTACTGACTGATGCTAATGACGTTGCCTGGACATATTCTGTGTTCCCAAACACTACTACAGGTGCAGATGGTAAAGTCACTTCAGGTATAAATTTTACTGTTATGTTAAATCCTCTTCACACTACCACTATTACTGATGGTGCTGAAACTAAGACTGCTGTTATCTCTCCATATACCACTGTTTGCAACGGGGACACTTACCACGGTTACTCAACAGTTTACATCAGTCCTCCACTAACTGCTTATATCACGACTGAGATGGACAGCGGTTCTACCAAAAGTTATTCAGTTGTGCCATATACGACCACCGGTACAGATGGTAATGTGAGCTCAGGTTATACTTCCCAAGAAATCTTGCATGCTACTTACACCACCACTTCTACCTCTGAGGGTATTGCCTGGACATACACAGTCTACCCATACACTACTGTTGGTAACGATGGTCTAACCACATCTGGTATGACCACTATTCCTGTTTTAACTCCAATCCGTACTACTACTATTACTGATGGTACTGATACCAGGTCTGCTGTTATTTCTCCATATACTACTCTAACTGCAGATGGTACTTCTTATCATGGTTATCATACTGTCTATTTAACCCCCCCAGCAACTACTTATACTACAACTATTACCACCCAAGGTACCACTAAAACTGCCGTTGTTTCCCCAACCATCTCCACAGGTACTGATGGTAAACCAACCACCACTGTGGCCACTATTATTTTAACTGAACCAAGCTCTACTGGAGTTTTAGTCAATAATTACTCAAGCCCAAGAGTCTTCTATGGTAACACTACCACTCCAACCGGTAAGCGTGCCTCTCGTACTACTTTAAACATCCAACCAAATGGTAACGGTGCTACTAGTGTTAACAATGATGATGTCAACCACACTCAACAAACTACTACTCCTCAAGGTAATACCAACAACCAACCAACTACTACTACACCACCAGCAGGTGAAAATAACCGAGCAACTGCCACTCCAGGTGCTGCAGGTTCCAACCCAACCACTACTATCTGTCCAACTAGTAACAACGGTTCCAATAACTGTTCTAATAATGGTTCTGATAATTATCAGGTAACTGTTCCAATAATGACAACGGTAACTATGCAAATGGTGAAACAGGTAATTGTTCCAACAACAATGTTAACAGTAACTGTGCTAATGGCAACTGCTCAAATAATGGTGCTGCTACCACAATACCTTCAGCAGCTAGTGTTGCAGCTACTTTCAAGACTAGAACCCCTGATACTCCTCCAGGTGTCCAAGTTCAATCTAACAAACCTACTACTGCTGGTAACAAGCCACAAACTGCTGTTACCATTTTCGAATACAAGGGTGAAGCTGCATCTATGAAGTGGGGCTTGACCACTATCTTGGCTACATTCATCTTTATGATGTTTTAGTTCGTTGTGAGTTTACATAATTTTTTATTTTATATCTTAATATAAGTTTATCTAAAAGAATATCTTCTTATTCAAAAAATCTGTTATATTTACCAGGATGTAAATATATTTTTAACGATTCAAGTGTCATCTCAAGTTATTAAATTGGCGCAGACACTGTCTTTATCGTTTCCACTTTGTGACGCTGTTTCACGTGATTTATGTCCCTTGCTAAAATTGACTTTAAAGGCTTGTTAAAAGGTTTAAAGTGAATTTAATTAGCGAAGACAGTGTTGCAGAAGATACAATCAAAGGATAACTGAGTAGAATAGACGGCAATGACAGCAAATAAGGTTTCCATGGTTCTACCGCAATTGGAATATGCACTTGATAAGTTACATGATACTGTGCTGGAGGCTGCTGTGTTAAATAGTAATGTAGATAAGCCTATCCATTCACAATGCGTTAATATTGAATCAATATTATCTCAGTGTGGTAACGATACGGGCGATACAAGACTGTTGGGGTTGATTTCTAAGTACATGAATATATTTGGAACCCAGAATCAAAATAATAAGGATATTACTATCATGCTACAGACATTCAGTAATGTCTTGAATAATATTGATCAACCTAGAGAAGGGTTACAAGACGAGGATAGTAGTGAGTATTCACATACAAAGAAAGTAAGGTTTAGTGACGATATAGACATGGTTTTACCCCCACGAGCCTCTCAACCCGAGGAGGGATTTACACCATATCATGATAATATTAATGAAGATTTCAATGCCACGGCGTCATCTGAAGCAAGTATACAACCTTTAGATTTTAATCAACAAGGAACAGCATTGCAGAAGCAAGATATTCAATTAGACTCATTATCCAGATCAGTGGAATGGACTCATTCTTTATCAAGACAAATGAATGATGAAATTTCATCGCAAAATGAAACTGTTTTGACAGATTTGGAGGCAAACATCGACCATAACCAAAAAAATTTAAACCGCATTATGAATCACAGAATATTAAAGAATAGTGATCTTGATAATCGTACCAAAGATCAGCTTTGTATGCTCATTCTGGTACTTATCTTAATTCTATTCTTCCTTTTGATAGTGTTCTGATTACTAATTTGAATTAGTAATCAGAAATATTGAAAATTTAAAGAAAATAAAAAAATGGGTGAAACAAAAAAGGCCAAGCCATTACTAATCGTCAAAGTATTTAAGCTAAGTTTAATTTGGATGGTGAGAGATTCATGCCACTTGAAACTAACTACTCTCGTACTATGCAAACATAGACCGATAAGCGCAAATATGACCACAAAGAGAAGGATGAAAAAGGAGGAAGAAGAAGATGTTGAATCTAAATATTTCCATAAGAAAGTGAAAATCTCACAAGATATTGATACTAAATGGGTCCAATCATTAGATAATAAAGGATATTTTAACTGGATTGTGGGTCAAACAGGGAACGTTCCAAATAGATGGAGTATCCCATTGGATCCAGCTATCTTTGATGACAATATTTCTACCTTACCCCCTTTATTTAAAGCTGTTTATTTGAAATTGAGACAGTTGAGAGCCAAGATTGAAACTCCAGTCGATACTGTGGGTGGATCCACATTGCCATTTACTATTGGAAAAAAATGTGGTATTGATAGAGATCAAATTGTGCCCAAAAATTATAGAGTGCAAGTTCTCATTGGTGTTATGTTATCGTCACAAACTAAAGATGAAATGACAGCTAAAGCCTTTTATAACTTAATGAAATATTGCCAGGATGAATTGGGATCTAACCAAGGGATTACAGTCAACGCATTACAACAGATCGACGAAGTTACTATGGATGAGTTAATTAAATGTGTTGGGTTCCATAAGAGAAAAGCACATTATATAAAACAAACTTGTGATATCCTAGCGGATAAATATGAATGTGATATCCCACCAAATGATACTGAATTATTAGTATTACCTGGGGTCGGGCCTAAAATGACATATTTAACTTTACAAAAGGCTTGGGGTAAAATGGATGGTATTTGTGTTGATGTCCATGTTCATAGATTTTGTCAATTATTTCATTGGGTAAATGCCAAAAAATGTAAAGATCCAAATCTAACAAGAATTGCATTGGAAAGTTGGTTACCTGTACAATTATGGAAGGAAATTAATGTTTTATTAGTCGGGATGGGTCAATTAATCGATAGACCAAAGAAAAATAGAATACACATTTGTGAAACAGTTCTCAAAGATGATCCAGAAGCTATTGATCTTATTGAACATATGAACAATTATAAAGATTGGGTTAATTATGTTGTGAAGTTATGTAGAAGAGAGCAGAAAACCGGGGTGAAACTGGAATTAGATCCTATTACAACCACCAATATCAAAATTAAGGCAGAGGATGACATTTGCTCTCTTTTACCTTCGGCTGATGATGACATTCCAGTCAAATTGGAGAAGCCATTATCACCCCCTTCAATAAAACAAGAAGAACAACTATAGTAATAAACAGGAAAAATAAACTACTTGTGTAATTCATATATATTCATTATAAGCATAAAAGTAATTTCATATTCACCTTATTCCTATTGAATTTAATTATTCTTTCAATTAATTTATTTATTAATTATTATTAGTAATTCAGATTAATGATACATACTTACATATATTCAATTCAACATACATCATTGTAGATGTTAACGTTTTTTTTATTTGTTTTCCTACTGTTTATTTTTATTATTTTTGTTTATTTGGAATTAGATAATTAACCATTTATCGTTATAAATATCGTCAATATTAGGTCTATCTCTAACGGTTCTGTTCAAAATCTTGACAATTAAATCAATACAATCTTGACTCACTTCTTTTGAATCGCTACTAAATTTCAAATCACCTTCTAAGATTTCATCAATGTTATAAAATGGATTTTCTTTAAACACAATGGTGTACAGTAAAATACCAATGGCCCATATATCTTGTGGTTTACCTTCATATGGATCACCACTCAACACTTCTGGTGCTGCATAATCAATGGTACCCACGAAGACATCAAATGGACCACTCTTAACATAAGCTGCAGAACCAAAATCAATTAATTTCACGAAACCCTTTGAATCAACAATAACATTTTCATCTTTGATATCTCTATGCACAATGCCTTGATCATGTAAATGTTTAATACCGGAAACAACTTGTTTAAAAATTAATTTGGCTTCATATTCGGTCATATTCGTCTTCAATTCGATTAAATCGAATAAATCAATACAACCAGTTTCACCATGGACAGGAGTTTCAATGTAGTAATAATCGTCATCTTCAAAGAAATCTAATAACGCTAGGATATTTTCATGTGGTTGTTTGTTTAGTGTGGCCATTATCTGAATTTCTGATGGAATTGTACCTAATTTACGATCTCTGACCCATGTATCAACTAAAATTCTCTCTTTGAAAATCATCTTAATCACGACAATATATTTCTCCGTCTTATGCATACACAAGTTAACTTTACCATAAGCACCTTCACCCATCTTTTGCAAAATTATGAAATCTGAAAATTTAATAGAATGCTTCAATGCACCAATATTCTTTGCCGGTCTACGTAAAAATGTAGTAGTAGGAAATCCACCAACTAGCGAGGAACCTCTACTACGAGGACCAGTCACGCCATTTCCAGATTTGTCTTGGTCAAATGATGATTGAGTAGTAAATGGATCAATTTTACTATCCGGTGTTGGGGTAGTAGATATTTTACTTATAATTAATGTCTTGTCCACTCTAAAATTACCATCTTTAACAAACTGTGATTTATCTGTTGGATATAATTGAGATAACCTGTTCTTAATTTCCACTTCTGTCGGTATGGATGGTATTGGTGTCCTACGAGGTCCAGCCTCGTCAGAACTTGTGGAAGTACTAGTGGTAGATATGTTTCGTACTCTATATGAAACTTTTGCATCCAAATTAGTAGAAATAGGTTCAGCAGCTTCAGATTGACCGTCTTTTAACGATAAGCTACTTACACCTTTCTTCAATTCTGAAACAGGAGCTTTAATACTTGATCTCTTAGATGAAGCAATAGAACTACCAGAACTACTCATATATGCTAATTCAGTTTCTTTTAACATTTTTAGTTGTGATGGATTAGCTTTATAATCGTCAAATGCAACGTCTCTTGAGTGTGTAATCCAAACAAATGCATAACTACAATTCAATACACGTAATTGAAAATCAACTTTAATTCTTGAACCATCAATATGAAGACCATCAATACCTGTGGAACTGTAAAAATTCTTTGGTTTCCCTTCCATTTCAGCTTGCATTTTTCTGAAGAAATGTTCAGTTAAAACCATACCTCTATTCTTTGGTGAAGTAATATTTAACTCTGGATGTTGTTTACGAATGAAATCCATAATATCTCTAAAAGATGGAATAATCTCGGTGATTGATTTGTCAATAAGTTCAAACAAATGATGACCAAACATGTTCTTGGATATGGATTTATTAAAACTGATTAATTGTAAAGTATGTGAATCAATAACAAAAAGACCAGCTTGGTAAGGTAAACTATGAATCTTTAATTTTAATTGATCTTCCAACACGGAACATGACACAGCACATGGTATATTTGATGTGGATTGGTTTAAAGTAAAATATCTTGAACTATTAATGTGATTACAAACTCTCACAGGCATAGATAATGAAGCATCATCTTTATCATATATTATACCATCCCTCACGTCACTAATCAATTTAGCTAAAGAATGACTAATTAATTTCATACTTTGATATCTATTTGCAAATTTAACAGTTTTTTTATTTTTTGTCTTATTAACATAAAGTCCATTATGTGGATGAGTTGGTGTACTATCAAAATTTTCATTTTCAGAATCTGTATTAAATTCACTTGTACTAGTACTACTACTTGGAGAATCATTACCCAATTGGAAATGTGGTTGTGGATGTTTACCTAAAATTGGAGTAGTAATCAATTTATCACCATCTTGTGGTGATAATGGTTCATTTAATTCGTCATCATTATCAGATATGGCGGCAGAATCTCTTAACAGATTATTTTTATTGATAACGCTTTCAACTTCAAATGTGTTAATATCAAGCATAACATCAACGTAATCACATGGAACCTTCTCAAAGACACAAACCAATAACCCATTCTTCCTCTTAGCCCAAAATGAGGCCCAGATCAACCCATTATTTGCCGCGCCTGGCTGTACAATACCAATAATTTCACCAGTAAACACTAATTCTTGATCTTCAGTGGTTAATAATTTATGAATAACAAAATTTCTTGAATCAGTATGAATTAAATCTAAAAGAGTTAATGCCTTCAAGACATTTTTAGAAATACCAAAGATTAAACATGCTAAATCATTAGCAGCTTTAAATTGCCATGGATGTTGTTGTGTACAAGTGAAAATTGCTTGTGGAGCTGAATTTTTTGCTGAGGTGAATGTATGCAATATACGACCATAATCTTGTTGTGGTCTTGCTGATGTGATACTCATATTCATTGCATTAGCATTATCGTGTTCATTTGTTGCTACAAAATCATCTAATCCTCGTTGTAATGATTCTTCATCTTCTAATAAACTTTCTTCCACAGAAACATTTCTCTCAAAAAATGGTTCAGCTAAGGAATCCAACAAGATTTTCTTAAGTTTTCTTGTATGTTTATTTTCATCAGATATACTATTTAAATTTGTATTTGATGTTGAAGTGGAAATTGGTGATTGTGTATTTTCTCTATCCTCATCTAAGATTAATTTATTAATGTTGTATAAGGATAACATATGCAAATCTGATGCCTTCTCTGAAGTATTATTTTCTAAAGTTTCATTTAATAGATCTAGTAGACTAATTAAATTTGATCTTTGTTCATCCATTAATGAATAATCATCATCATTTTCACTTTTTAAACTATCTTCTGTAGAATCTGAAAATTCATTTAAAGAATTAGTATTTGATTGGGTTGGAGTGGATTGGGTAGTGGAAATAGTATTGGTGTTATTGTTAGCAGTTATATTATTTATCACTTCATGATTACTTATCTTCCTCATTTGTCTAGCAGTAATCCCATCCGAAGTTCTATGAGGGGAAACACTATTACTTTGTGTTCTACGTTTCCCTGGTTTGGCAGGTCTAACATTTCTTGATGTCTGAGTATTACCATAATCAAATTCATAATCATTCCAAAGTTTAGGTAAGATAGCCAATGAATTAGTTCTATGTTTTAAAGACATATCCTGTGGTTGTGGTGGTTGATTACTTGATATAGCTGGATTTGCTACAAATGCATTTAATGCTGCAGTCGGACTTGTCCATTTTCTCTGTTGATATGTACTTATTGGATCCTCTGTGGCAAGTGATGCTCTTCTTCTAACCGCGGCATTAGACATATTACTTGTGGAGACAAAAGATCGTAATTGTCCATAACTTCTTCTCCCACCATTTGGTCCTCTTAATAATTGTTGTTGTCCCTGTTGACTTAATTGTTGTTGTGGTACGGGACTATCTACTTCAGGGTCACCACCCATCATTCTGGGATTACCAATGATAATCTCTAAAGATCTTTTTAAGATGGATAATCTTACCGCAAGTGAATTTGGTGATAATGGATTATAGGAATAAGAATGTGTAGATTCATTAGGTAAAGTGAAAAGTTCTTGAATATCAACATCTGCTATACTTGAAGTGATCGAATCAATAGATTGTGTTCTCATAGCTTTATTTTGTAAAAAATTATTAGTACTATTTGTTGTTCTAATATTATTCAAATTTGATAAATTATTCATATTTGTAGCATAACTTTGTGAAATAACACTGGGAGTCAATGGTCTATAATCTTTTGTTGGGGTTGCTACACTTGAAGTAGAAAGGGATGAGGCGATAGATGAAGTATTCTCCTTTTCTAAATCTGAATCATTATTATTATTATTTAATTTGGCATTACTCTTGTTTATAGAATTTGTAATAAACTCTGAAGTACCCGATTCTTTAATCGAGTGTTTCTCTTTTAAACTTTTAAAAGAGTAATTTGAATTATTTGAAGCACCAATATAAGGCATTTTAGGTTATATTCTTTTTTAATTTTAATTTTTTTTCAGTGGAGTATTCTCTATTTAATTTGGTGATAATATTTCTGTTTGGGTGTGTGGAAAGATGAGACTTTTCTTTTGTTTATAGATCTCTTGTTTCTACTATGAATTTCTTCAGACAGACACACTTGTAAAATAACAATAACGTGTGGTACCTGTTTTTTGGGTCGATCTTTTAATATTCCCACTACTTCTTCAAAACAAAACAAAATGAAAAAAAAAAAAAAAAGAAGATAAGCACACTAGTTCTTAGTTTTTAAGTCTGTATCCAAAGAGAGTTGCTTTGTATAAAATCTGCCAATATTTTTATCGATTTGAACCACCCTTGATAAGCGTAAGGATAAATATAACGATTAAATTACTTGAATATTTATCCCTTTCTAGTTGGAAAATGAATTATTTTTTAGAGATAAAATTTCTTCAAATGGTGAATTGAAAATTGTGCGGGAAAAAAAAATTCACTTCAAAACGCAAACAATCCCCCCCGAGAATTTGAGTATGCAGATTCTTAGTGCCAAAATCTGTAGGGACTTTTCGAATTTGTAGTGAGGTTTAGGAGGGGCAGATAAGAGGATTATGAGAGGTTGGAAGGTGTTAGCAGCGGGGATGGGAAGAGATGAGGGAGGGAGATGGTAGAAGGAGAGAAAAAAGAGAGTGTGTATGTAAGATAGTCGAAGATTCCGGGAAGGGAGTGAATGTGGAAGCGTAGAAGAACTCCCAGTATGGCGGGAGATGGAGTCGTTTGAAGATCTCAATGACATATTTGATCAAAGAGAGCAGCTCGAGGCGGAATACTTGGAAAAGAGCTGGGTATTTCTTGGTCTGTAACTGTAATACATATACAATTTGTTTAATAGCATTTAAAGTATGAAAATATCTCTTTCTTAAATGATATCTGTTCGGCGGCTAAGTTTCTCGAGAGATAGTTGCTACAAAGGGAACCATGTCATTATTGAGAGCTGCAACCAGCTACTACTTGGCCTATACATATACTTAACATTGTTTAATGATTTTAATGCCAAATACATGCTCTGAAGTTATAACACCTCTTATTCTACCTCCTTAATCACTGTATCAAAGGGTAAATTGGAATAAGATTTCAATTTTAAAATATTTAATCCCAATTAAAATATATGTTACACTTCAAGGAAGACACAACACCAAACCAAATCAAACCAATCATACATTATAGGTATATAGTTGTTGTATATAAGTTTATAAATACATATAATTAAAATGAGTCTTACAGTTTCACTTACGTTAACTGCCCTGGGTGGAGTATTTTATAAATATGATAGGTCACAAAAATTCATGGTAGATCCCCAAACATCTATTGAATGGAAAGACATTTCAAGTAAAGTTTACAAACATGAAATAAATAAAATAAACACTAGAGTAGTAAATATAATGTCAAATTTTGCTGGAGATTTCATGAGGGGTTCACCATGGTGGTACCCCATTAATGGAACTCAAGACTTATTTGCAAATAGAAAGAAATATATGAAATCAGTTCTCGGGTTTATGGGACTATACTTATTCAGTTTTGCTTTTATTATAACCCTGTATTGGATTACAATCACTCCAATTTATTTAACTTTATTAATTATGTTTGGACCTTTTGGTATTTGGTTAGCTACAATCCATTCTTTCCTTCACGCAAACGTTTTAACCATGTTATTTGTCAGATTAATTAACCCATCCAACACTCTAGTATTTCAATGTCTTTCTTTAAGAAATTATACTAAGTTGAGAGTTGGGTTTCCCATTAGATATTATGTCCCAATTTCAGCCAAATATTTTTGGATTTACCATTTGCCTATTAAAGTTATTAAATATTCGATTTTAATTCTGCTTTTTATTGTTCAACTATCCATCTCATTTATCCCACTGGTTGGTCCTTTCCTTTTCCAAATTAGTATCTCTTTTTATATTGGTAAGATTTATCTAACAAGAGTACTAAGATTACAGAAGTTAAATAATTTACAAAGAAAGGAATTCTTTTATAAACATTTAGGGTTATTTGTTTCCTTTGGTATTACCGCTGGTTTATTAGAAACTATTCCATTTCTTTCTGGTATTTTTATTTCAACAAATTTTATTGCTACAGGATTATGGTTAATAGATAATTATTAATTGTAGCTGACCTTCTTTGCTAGAGATATCTGCTTGTTTGTTTGCTTGTTCGTTTATTAGTATTACTATTATTATATAAAGTTTTATATACGCAAGTAAATCTACGTATGAAGAACTAAATTAAAATTTAATAAAAAAAAATTGTTTTGAAGAATAATATTGCTTCTAACCATTACAATCTATCATTGATGATGCGGTTTTTTGTTATATGTTATCTCAACCTTGTATCTCTGACCAAAAATCCCAATTCCAAACATTACCTATATTCTCCTTCTTATTAATCTTACCATCATTATTATTGACAGATGGATTTGAAACTGAAGTTGAATGATTGATGTTTGTAGTAAATAAGTCATCTGGTGAATCTAACTTAATCTTTTTAGATTCCCCCATTAATGAACCAGTTGAAGGTGAAATAAGATCGTTACTGGTATTACCATGTGGACTCACATTAACGTTACTACTCATCCAGTCAAATTTTCTCTTCCTATCATTATTGCTTTCAACCTTTGGTAAAGGACTAACTATTTCATTTTCATTAACCATAGCATGAACAATATCATTATTACCACCATGAATAGCACTCTTAAACACACTCGAGATAGAATTTGGTTTAATTTTGTATAATCTGTTTTGTTTCAAAGATTTACTCTTCATAATAACTTTATTATCATCATTAATCTTCATCTCAACTAAATCTCTATCACGAGCTCTTTGTTGAATTTTGGTTAGTTTCTTCTTACCAGTACCATTCACGGTTTCGATGACATGTTTTGAAAACTTCATCATTGGTGGTTCCATATCTTCATCTTTAATACCAAGACCATCAGCTAAAGTACCTAAGAAAATATCCATTGGTGACGAACGGAATAAATCTTGACGATGTTTATAACGTGAAATCATTTCCCCTTTCTTAATGTTCAAGGATTCTAAAGTTTCTACTTCCTCCTTAAATGGCATATCCATCGGAATAGCACTGGTGGTGGGTTGTCCAGCCATTGGCGATAATGATTGTTGGCCGGTAGACATTGCACGATTACTGTTGTTCATAGTTGGTGATGTTCCAATATTCTTTGGAGTCACAGATTTACTAGCCAATGTAGTCATATTTGTGGACGAGAAACCAGATGTCATTGCTGGAGATGGTTTCTTACTCACAGACTTATTTCGTGAATGCGCAACAGAACCTTCTCTCTTTGGCGAAATACCAGTTTGTTGTGATATTGGAACTTTACTTAAATCCGGAGTACCCATAGACATAGTATTAGTTAATGGAATCTTACTCTTATTTAAATCATTCAAATTAGCTTGATGAGCTTGTGGAGTATTGGAAATAGAACCAGGTTTTGGAACATTGTTAAACCCTTGTGGAGAAAATGAAGTATTACTAGCAGCATTTGGTGGTGGAACATTTGGCTGATTACCATTCCATTGTTGTGGAGGAACCTGTTGTTTCTGTTGTTTCAACTGTTGTTGGGAGAAATTAGAGGCAGCCCTTTGAGGGCTGACCAAATTACCATTATTATTATTATTATTATTATTGTTGTTGTTGTTGTTATTATTATTATTAACGAAAGTGTTGGTTTGAATATTTGCTTGTTGTGGGGTGGTAATATTTCTTTGTGGTTGTTGTTGCTGTTGTCTCTTTTGTTGTTCAATCATTTGTTGTCTTCTTAATATCTGCAATTTCATACTTTCCCAATATTTTTGATATTTCATTACTAGTTTATCAACAGTATCTAGTTTAACAACATAAATACCTCTTGAACATTTTTCCAATATTTCTTTCACGAAGATTCTTAATTGAAGAACTTCCTTCAGGAACGGTTCACTCTTAGTGAAAACGTACACTTGTGGTGCATAATTACTCACTTGTGCAAACAATTGTTGATTTATTTGTAATTTTCTCTTAATTTCATCTCTTTCTTGTGGTGAAATAGAATTAGTTAAATCAGTCAATCTTAAAGGAATTCTTGCCGCAGCAGCCGATATCTTCCTTACCATTTCCAAATCATGTTGTGTAGGTTGAAACATTTGCATACCAGAATTTGTATTATTATTAGTATTATTAGTACCGGTATTATTTTGTTGTGGGCCTGAATTGTTTTGTTGTGAAATATTTTGTTGATTTTGCAATTGAACATTATTAGGTTGGTTACGCATCTGTTGCTGTTGTACCCTTTGTTGTTGATTAGTTTGTTGTTGATTAATCATTGGATTAGGTACCTGTTTCAAATTACTATTCAGTTGAGATACAGGGACAGTTTGTGGAGTTTGAGCATTAGAGAAATTATTATTTTGAGAATTATTAAGGTTACCAGTTCTTTGTAATTGTGGGTTTGGTACATTATTATTATTGTTATTATTAATATTAGCATTATTATTGTTATTGTTGTTGTTTGAATTACCTGTATTATTATTAGTAGTAGTAGAAGATGTAGCAACTGCAGCTTGGGCGGCAGCTTGAGACATTTTAATATTTTGAATCTTTTTCAAAGCCTTTTGATTAATATATTTTCTGATAAAATTCTGTCTTGTAGCATCTGTCATATTTGCACCATATTGAGTTCTTTGAAAATGTTTACAAGCTTCAATAGCTTCTTGTAATAATGATCTTTGTTCTTCTGGGGTAAAAATTTGATTAATTTGGCCCAACACATTAGGCATATCACCAGACCTATTGACCGTTCTTTGTTGTTGTGATTGCTGCTGTTGCTGTTGTTGTGATTGGGAAGGCACTTGTTGTTGCTTCATTTGTTGATTCATATTATTCATGGTTTGTTGTGGTTGCTGCTGTTGTGGTTGTTGTGGCTTTTGAGATTGAACTTGAGATTGCATTTCTTGCTGTTTCATTTGTTGTGCCTGTTGAGCTTGCTGTTGTTGCATCTTAGTCTTATATAACAATTGTTGATGAACTTTATAAACCTCTTTAGCAATGAACATTTCTTCTTGGGTAAATCTCTTTTGTTGTGCTAACTCAGTAATTTGTTGCCAAGTATTTACACCAGGTGGGATATTGGGTATCTTTTGTAAAAGTTCTCTTGGAATTGGAGCCACTTTCATCTTATTAATAAGTAATTGCTGTTGTGCAGTTAATTGATGTCTTTGTTGTTGCTGTTGCTGTTGATTTTGTTGACCTTGTTGATTACCATTCCCACCTTGTTGTTGCTGTTGTTGTTTCAATTGCTGAGCAGCTTGTTGTCTCGCTTGAGCCTGTTGGTTTAAGAAAGTTCTTGAATTAGCATTACTTGAATTAGTGACAAAATTATTATTGTTATTATTACTATTGTTATTATTGTTATTATTCGAGTTGCTATTATTATTCATTTGTTGTTGTTGAGCATTATTTCTTACTTGTTGTTTGGCTAACAAAACAGCCTTCTTTCGAGTGTCTCTAGTGTTGATCATAGCATTAATCTTTTCCTTCATACTACTCAAATATTCTTTCTTAGTAGAACATTTAGCTTGTAAAGCTGATTCGAAATTTTTGACGTGAACTTTCATCTTTTCAGCACTATCTGGTCCACCACCATTAATTTCATTAATTTCCATTAAGACTCTAAGTAGATCAGAGACATTTCTAGCTCTTTCCTCTGTGGTTAAGGACTCTATACCTGAATTCATATCCATATTATTTTGATATTAGTCTATTATATTATATTTTTTCACTATAAATCTTCCAGAAGATCTTATTTTAGCAAAAAAAAAAAACAGTTGAGTCAATATACCCTAATGATAGATTCTTCTTATAAGAACTGCAATAACTAGTTTCCAAATCTTTGGATATGTGTAAATAAATAAAAATAAATTCGAAGAATATACGTAAATCCTCCTTTATATTATTTAATATTTCGTAATGTGTGGCTCTTTATACCCGAAATTCTTTGGAAAAAAAAAGCACGTTAAAAACACAGTAGAAGTCTGTTTGTATATCGAAACTGGTCTATGATCCTTATAACCGATTACTACTGACTTGTTACAATCCTTTGACACGTAAATGGATTCGAATGTTGATGATAAGAATGAGATCAACTTATTATTTTGTCATCAGTTGTTGGGTTTCCTTGATGGTTTTTGCAATGTCTCCATTTTATGTTTTTTTCGTTGTGTTTTTTTCAGTAAGCGCTGTCACCCGGTTTCTAACGCCATAGCGAGGACGCCGTCAGTGAAGTCCGATAAATAATTGCGATTGAAGGTAGATCCTGACATTTGATAACGGTGGTGACGATAAGGGTTATATTACAAAACGGTATATAAATATATAAACAGTGGACGGGTTAATTATTCTGTATCCGTGGCGTGTTCTTTGTAGATGATGTCTTCTAACAAGTCGCTGATCTTGGTCTCCATGGCGTCTTGTGATTTTTGATCTTCTCCACTAATACTGGTGTCCAAGGCCAGCTTATTCTTAGCCAATTGATGGATCTTCTCCTCTATGGAATCCTTGGTGATCAAGGTGGAGATGGTCACTTCTTTAGTTTGACCCACACGATGTGCTCTATCTGCTGCTTGTCTATCGTCGTGAGGATTAAATGATTGATCAAAGATGACAACATGGTTAGCACAGACTAAATTGATACCGAACCCACCAGCTTTAGTGGATAAAATAAATACCGGAATGGTCTTATCCTCGTAAAAAGTATCGATCAATCCTTGTCTTTCATTAACTTGAGTAGACCCATCAAGTCTTAAGAATTTATAACCCAAGGTGGATAATACCATTTCAAGGATATCTAACACTTGTGTAAATAATGAAAAAATTAATAATTTTTCTTTCTTTTGCTCAATGACATCCTTCAATATCTCAATTAACTTAGTTACTTTCCCTGAATTCATCCATTCCTCATTACGTAATTGATATTTTTGTAATGTCTTGGGAAAACTACGACACAAATTATGTAATTCAAAGTCTGTCATTACACTCATATCTTCCATAATATATTGTTTATTACCATCTTCGGCATATGCAGGTTCTTTTAAGATCGCTTTACTCATCTTATCAATTACTGCATCTGTGTAAATGTTTCTAAATAATAATGGATGAATTGAGGCCTTTCTTAATGTCATAATTAAATTCTTAGAAGTATTATCAATTTTCTTCTTACCCTTTTTCTTACCAGTTTCTTTCTCCTCTTGTTCAGCTTCTAACCTGGCTCTTCTTTGTTCCATGACTCGTTTAATCTCAGACTTATAAATCTTCTTTTGTGTTTCATTCATTTCACAGATGACAATCTTATTATGTTTGGCAGGTAAATGTTTTAACACTTGATCCTTACGTCTTCTTAAGATGAAGGGTCTCATCATTGTACGTGCCCTTTCAATAGCATTCTGTACCAACAATGGATTATGACCTTTATTATCATCTGTAGTCTTTGCCTTTTGTTTGAAAATTGAAGTTAGTGATTCCTTCTTAGCAATAAATAATTGTGGCATAATAAATTCTAACAATGACATTAGTTCTCTTAAATTATTCTGCAATGGTGTACCAGTTAATAATAACCTAAAATTACCACGAATCTTCATTAATTTATTGAATCTTTCAGACATGGAATTCTTCAACATATGACCTTCATCGTAAACCACAACATTAAAACCACGATTTCTTAAAAATGAAACATCATACTTATTACCAGCTGCAAGATTATATGTTGTCACAATAACATCATATTGACCATGAGCATTTTCTAACATTTCACGTAATTCGGCTCTTTCTTGTTGAGAACCATAGTATGGTTCAATCTTTAAGCAGGGACAAAATTTCTTAAATTCTCTTAACCAATTTTCTAAAGTAGATGATGGAACAACAATTAAATGTGGACCTGGTTCTTTAATTTGTTTTAAATATGCTAAGAATGCAATAACTTGACATGTCTTACCCAGACCCATATCATCTGCTAAAATACA
The DNA here is from genome assembly GCA_003708525.3 of Monosporozyma unispora. Classification (NCBI taxonomy): domain Eukaryota; kingdom Fungi; phylum Ascomycota; class Saccharomycetes; order Saccharomycetales; family Saccharomycetaceae; genus Monosporozyma; species Monosporozyma unispora. Next base: position 9,432 of record PPON03000078.1, on the reverse strand, counting down.
TGACATACCATTATGGTATAATAAATTTAACCAATTAACACCCATTTGTTGATAATCTTTCAATTGTAAATCTTGTGCTAATAATCTTGGTTTACCTCTAAAAAATTTGATTACTTGTTTACCATTCTTACTACGATCAGTTCCTTCAAAAGTTCTTTTCTTTATGACAAATTCTTCATCTTCATCTTCATCATCATCATCTTGTTCAACATCGTCCATGTATTCTTCATCTTCTTCCTCCACTTCATCATCTTCTTCTGGTTGGAAAGCTTCCTCATCAGAATGTTCTAATTTAGCATCTTTCGTTTCTTCCTCCATTTTAATATCCTCATCCTCTTCACCTTTAACCTCAGCTGATTCTTTCTTAATATCAGTAGGTTCAACACTTGACGATTCATCAAACTCATCTACAATAGCGGGTGTGTTTTCAGCATCGTCATCATCATCCACTGTCATCAATTGTAAACCATCTTCACCATCATCTTCATGTTTAGAATTTTGGCCTGACCCCTTTTCAACATCAACCCCCCATTTAGAGATTTGACCTGAAATCATATTACCATATGATGAACATTTTTTCAGTAGGGATTCAATGGCATTATAACCTTTAATGGCTTCACCTAATTTTTCTAAAAATCTTTCACCATCATGGGCACGAGGTCTTGGAGTACTACGTCTACCACGGCCACGACCTTTAGCCAGAACTGGAGATGGTGATGGAGAATTTTCCAATTCTTGCTGTTTCTTTAATTCTTCTTCAGTGAAGAAATCCATATCACTAAAAAGGACAATACTATTAAATGGTCTTTTTGAAATGACAACTTGTGCTTTATCAAACGTAGTGTCAGCTAAATCAGCGATATCTAATGGATCAGCTTCGTTAAGGAATTTTAAGATTTGATCATCTAAATCAAGAGGTTGTGCAGAGGTTTCTTCATAATCGGCACCTTCATCATCATCATCACTTACCATGTCATCCTCATTATTTGATTCTTCAGCCTCTGAATCAGATTCTTTATCCATTAATTTTTGAGCTTGGGCCTTTAAGATCTTGTTCTTGGCATTATCTAATTCAGTGGGCTTCAAATTTGGTCTTTTATCTATTTGATCACCTCTTACTAACTTTCTCTTTCTAGATCCACCATTCAAACTTGGAATATATGAAACATCTTGCTTTTTCGCATTCATAACATTAGAATATCTATCAAAGATAGATGACTTTGGTTTATTTAAGGTAATCTTAGTAGAACTTTCAGAACTTAAACTATTAAAACGACGCGTCATTTCTTTGTAACTGTATTTACTATCCGTGTTTAATGTTGAAGTAGGCAACTTAGCGGCACCAGACCAAGTCTTTCTTTGTTGTTTAATCCTCTCTAATCTTGCCTTTGAAAGACCAATATCGAATGAATTTGATTTGAATACTGCTTGGATTAAAGTGCGTGAAAATTCAGGATATTCCACCACTAAATCATCCAAAGTGGATTCCATATTTGTGGTAGTAGTACCAACAGAATCGGAAGAAGTAGATGGTAAAGAGGAAGAACCTTTCATACTTTGTTTCACAGCTGGTTTAAAACGAAACCTACTCATTAAAGATGATCCATTTGGTTCTTCCTTTAAAGGTGACGAAGAAGATATCACTTTTGAAGGGGAAGAAGTGGCTGGTACTTGTACGTCTTCTTCACGATACTCATCATCAGACATCTTGGACTTATCGTTGTGAATATATTCACTGTTGAACTTGGTTTACTTTACGCGTTTATGTTTGTATTCTTTCTTGTATGTGATTCTTTTCATTGTCAATGAATGAAAAAAAAATATTTGAAAATTTGGCGATGAGCTTAAAAGTGAACTTTATAACGATTAAAGGAAGGTTTACACTGAGAAGTAATTAAAAGGGTAGAATATAGGGATATATATATAAATATAAATAAATATATCAATATAAAATGCCTTTCAAAGTGTATTCATTTGGTTCTAATGGGAATTTCCAGTTGGGATTCCCTCATTGTGAAGATTTGATGGTGCCTCAATTGACACTTTCTAATGACACCCCTGGAGTAAACTCCGAGTTAAATATTGCCTGTAATGATCATATTAAGAAAGTTGTATTAGGTGGGAATCATACTGTGATCTTATTGACTAGTGGAAAGATTTTGCTAGCTGGTAGTAATGAGATGGGTCAGTTATCGGGAGATGTGAATTGTAAAGCTATTGAAAAATGGGGTGTTCCAGATGAAACATGGTTATTTGATGATCCAGATGAAAAGATTGTGGATGTGACGTGCGGATGGGAATATACCATGGTATTAACATCAACGAACAAAGTATATGTGAGAGGAAATGGTCCCAAGGGAGAATTAGGTATTGGTCCCCAGATTTTACAAAGTCATAGATTTTTAGAAGTGTTACATTTAGAGGATCCCCGAGATAATATCAAAATCTTCTCCTCCTTTCAAAATTGTACAGTGTTAGTGACTAATCCTGATAAAGGCACTAAAGTTTATGGTTGGGGGTCCAATACAAAATGTCAATTAAGGATACCCAAATGTAAGATTGTATCCATTCCATCAATTATATTTGAAAAAGGAGGTGTCTTTATAGATTATATTTCTATGGGGAAAGATTTTATGATATTTGTTGATATGGAAGGTTCTATTGCAAACATACTGGGGAATATTCCAAAGACATTCAAATGGGAAGATTGGTTAGGTAAATCCAATTTGAAAGTGTTAACAATGTGGTCATCAATGCATATTATTGAAAGGTTACCTAAATTTCATATAAGTTCATATGGATTCAATATGCATAAACAGATATTTTCTAATGAAAATATTGAAGGGTTAGATGTGAAAAATGTTACTGTTGGGAGTGAACATGGTATTTTAACTAATAATGATGGTGATCATATTTCAATTCAATGTTGGGGTTGGGGTGAACATGGTAATTGTGGTTCTTTATATGATGATAAAAGTAAGATAATTAATGATCGTTCTAATGAGATTAGTGCATTGAATAAAGTGTTTGAAGTGAGTAAAGATTCAAAAGTGAATGTTGATATTTACGGTGGATGTGCCAATACATGGATTATTATTGATCAAATAGACTAGATATTTTTTGTTCGTTAACTTTTATTTATAAACGTGATTTGTAATATATAGATTTTAAAAGAAAGTATTATAAATTAGATGAACTTGCAAGAGTTTATACAGTTTTATTAACGGCCGAGTGTTCTGAATTGTAATAAAAAAGTAAAAAACAAATAGCCCTGTAGGGGGCTCGAACCCCTAACCTTATGATTAAGAGTCATACGCGCTACCGATTGCGCCAACAAGGCTGTAATTTGTTGAAAATTTGAAGAATAAAAAGATATCTTTAAAGTAAAACTTTAAGCAGGTGCATGCTTAAATATTGGGCAGTAATTTGTATAATTTAAAGCTTTTTTGAAACTTTGATAATTCAAATTTCTTAGTTTTAATATGATTAATCTTTTAAAGAATATAAATAAGCTCCACAAGGTTTAAAAACAAGAAATATTTTGAATGTGGTATAAGCTTAATCTTGGAAAACATAGAAGAAGTATAGTGGTAAAATAAAGTATTAATTTCTTATTAATATTAAAAGGCTATAATAATATTAACTTAGCATTAGCTCATAGGAAGAGTAGATATGGTGATGACAGAGTGACCCTGACATTAAGTATGGAGAAATCCTATTTTTCAATATTGAATTTTTTCACAAAATACAGTGCGCTTTGCGGAATGACAAAATCTAAGATATGATTAAATTAGAGCGATTAAATAGACATAAGCAACTTTATACAGTCCTTCTTGGACAAAAGAACCAGATCAATTTATCACAAATTTAAAATGATGGAAAACCAAGGTAAACACCCTGCTATTAATCAAGACTTAAATATCAAAATAACAGTTAATTAGCAACCTTAAGTCAATTGTGGTTAAGGCAATTACCTAAAGGCTATACATGATGTGATACACCTATTTTTATTGAGTTCACTATAACTGATGACGATGGTGTGATCTTGGATAAAATTTTGGTTGCTGTGTTACCAATATAATAGTAAGAATAACATCGGCTAACACCTACTAATATCGTCTTTTATTCTGAGGGTAGTTTCAATTCTCTTGACCTTTACCACTCAACGGGACTTTATAGAATCGGATCTGGTTTTATTAAGTCTACAAACTAGTATAAACTTTGTATATGTCATAAATATGTAATAATAAACTGTCATAAATTTGTTTTTAATTATCTTTCATTTTCTTAAAAAATGAGAAAAATCCGGAAAAAGAAAATGATTTTTTAGGACTTTGAAAATTGAATTAACAAGAATTAATTCATGTCATAAATTCCAACGGTATGATTATTCTATTACAACATTGGTAATAATATTAATCAAATTCAAAAGAGTAAACAATAGAAGTATTATGGATAAACATCATTGTTTGCGTTTTGTAAGTAAGGTGACACAAAAAAATAACCACAAAGTGACACCAACACTATCTTCTCTAATGATTGAAACCTTAGAACAAGCATCTTATTTAAAATGTCATTACAAAGAAGGAATATGAAGAATGTGTTCCACTTATAAAAAAAACTTTTCGAGTGTCTGGTAGATATTTTTCAAAATATAATAAACTGAATGGATTAAGAAACTTATTTAATGAATATATAAAATGAAAACAGAATAATATATTTAAATGTTTTTTTTTCATGTTTTTTTTGTTAAAATTAAATATGGCACTAGCTATTGAAATAAGACTCATAATTGCAGCAAAAAATTGTAAAAGGTTTATTCTTCTTGAATATCACCTATTTAGAAGGAATCAAAATTTCATTTTGTTAAACTTTAAAAATGACTTTGACTAGTTTAATTATGGTTTTAAAACTATCTTATAATGAGATTATCCTTTTGTATCTTTTTTAATTAAGTGTTTAAGAGATAAATAAAATCCAATTTGACAACTTTTATAATTGTATTTATATCAATTTTTATATACACATAATGAATATCCAAATATAGTAAATACGGTTTGAATAGGAATATAGAGTTGAGGTGGACACATAGGGTTAATAGTCTATTGACCAAAGAAATAGTGTATATAAGTCCCCTATAAGAACCATACATATACAATTGTAATGGTTTAAATATTATAATTTATTATATTTATCAATTTTAAAAAGGGACAGGAGGGGGGGGGGGTTATAATCCTTTTAACGATAATAAACTTGTACAAGATTCGGTTAACCATATATGGTAATATGTTGTTACAAAATATGTTAAATGTTTAAAGAGTTGATTAATGGCAATTGGTATTTGAAATGATACAAAACTGAATCTTGTGGTTTGTTCAATTAATATAGTGAATGATAGTACAAGATGTTGTTTAATAGATATATTAACGATAATAATATAAATAATTACTATCTCTTATTTATAAATTACTCTTTCACGATAGTTTGTATAATAATAATCAAACCGATCATCCCTTTCTTTAGTTTTTTTTTAAATAATAAAATGAAAAAGATTGTAACAAGAAAAAACATTACAATCAATTAACTGCCACTCTATTAAGAATAACAAACCAACAACGTCGTAGAAATGAACGATCAATCAAATAATATTAATAACGCTCAAGCACACCGTGATGAGGATGAAGAAAGTGCATTAACTACAATTGATAATAATGAACCCATTGGACAAATCAATCTTGATGAATATTGTATTTCAAGTGATGCAGATACAGAGAAGATGGGGAGTGATATATTACATGAAGAAGAGGAATTACATCCTAAATTATCAGATTTGTTAACTTCTACCAAACATAAATTGGAAGAAGAAGAAGAAGAAGAAGATGTGAAGGAGGAGGTGAAAGAGGAAGAGTCTAACAAGAAGATTAAATTGGAGGAACCTGTTAAAGAGGAGGAGGAACCAAAGAAAGAAGAAGATAAAGAGGAGGAGGATATGAATGAAGGAGATAGAGAAGATGTGGAAGACGAAGAAGAAGTAGAAGAAGAAGTTGTAGCAGTAGTTAATGAACCAAACATGCCTTCCCCGATGGAAATGGAGAATAAGAGACTGGAGGCAATGGATGATATTATCTCAATAGAATATAAATTTGCAACATTAAGACAAAGATTATATGAAAATAAATTATCTCGATTAGAAATTGAATTACAAATGTGTCTTGAAGGTTCACATCCTGAATTACATGGATATTATGAAAAGATATCAAATATACGTGATTATAAATTGAAAAGAGCGTATCAAAGACAAAAATATGAATTAATGTGTATTGATAAAGAGACTCGTGCTACGAGAACAATGATCCATCAGGATTATTTTAAGAAAGTGAGTGATTTAAAACGTAAACTATTAACCTCCACGACCAGAGAATGGTATGATATTAATAAAGAAAGAAGAGAAATGGATACCATGATCCCTGATGTGTCATATCATGTACCTGTGAAGATTATGGGTAAGACCTTAAGTTGTATCACTGGGTATGCTGGAGCGGCACAACAACGATTACCGGGGGAACCTTTGAGTGAAGACATGGAGTGTGAGAACATTAATTTCAAATATAGAAATAATCCAGTGGACAAATTGGAGGTTATTGTGGATCGGATGAGACTCAACAATCAATTGAGTGATTTGGAGGGGTTGAAACGGTTCTATAGTGGGTTTCCCGGTGCTCCAGGCTTAAACGGTCTGAGAGATTCAGAGATCACAGAAGATTTCGAAACCATGCAGATGTTGTTGCAGTCAGGACACTGAGCGGTCCTCTGCTGCACTTCCTCCCAGTCTCCGCCCGCAGTCTACGCCCTCAGTCTATCAAATCCCCACGAGTGGGAAAAACTCGGAAACGCCGCGACGGCTACCCTCCTCTCGGCATGCGTGCGGAAATGCCATCGCTCACTCGCGCAGACACTCCAGTCTCAGACTCTCTCAGACTCTCTGAGACACTCGCTCAAATTTTCAAGTCAAATTTTCCACTTCCTAGGAATCCACAGTTTTTGCCTGTGAGGCGTGAGGCCACAAACAATAGACTACAACGGCCATGTTAAACTGTGTGTTCCACTATTACTGTATCACCACTATCATACTAGCGTATTGTATCGCAGGCCTGCTAGCACTGCTTTTAAAGTATTATTATATAAAGAGACAGGGATGAGCTTGTTGTCTACTCCTCTTCTCAAGAGATCCATCCCCACAATACATACAACACTCTCAAGACTACTCTCAAGACTACTCTCAAGTATGGCCATCCAATCCACTGATAAATTTGCTACTAAAGCTATTCACGCCGGCTCTCATATCGACGTTCACGGTTCTGTCATCGAACCAATCTCCCTTTCTACCACTTTCAAACAATCCTCTCCAGCTAATCCAATTGGTGTTTACGAGTATTCAAGATCTCAAAATCCAAACAGAGAAAATTTAGAAAATGCTATCGCCGCTTTAGAAAATGGTAAATATGGTCTTGCATTCTCCTCAGGGTCTGCTACCACTGCCGTCGTATTACAATCTTTACCACAAAATTCTCATGCTATCTCTATCGGTGATGTTTATGGTGGTACTCATAGATATTTCACTAAAGTAGCAAACGCTCATGGCGTGGAAACAACGTTCACCAACAATCTACTAGAAGATTTACCATCTTTAGTCAAAGAAAACACTAAATTAGTGTGGATCGAATCTCCAACTAATCCAACTTTAAAAGTTACAGACATTCAAGCTGTGTCCAACACCATCAAAAAACTAAATAAAGATATTCTATTAGTAGTCGATAACACTTTCTTATCTCCATATTTATCTAACCCATTAAATTTCGGTGCTGATATCGTGGTCCATTCCGCCACTAAATATATTAATGGTCATTCTGATGTCGTCCTTGGTGTCCTTGCCACTAACTCAAAAGATATTTATGAAAGATTACAATTCTTACAAAATGCTATTGGTGCCATTCCATCTCCATTCGATTCATGGTTAGCACACAGAGGCTTAAGAACATTACATTTACGTGTTAGACAAGCCTCTTTAAATGCACAACAAATCGCAGAATATTTAGAAAAATCCGATTTGGTTGAAGCTGTCAATTACCCCGGCTTAGAGTCTCATGCTCAACGTGATATTGTCAAGAAACAACATCGTGATGCTCTTGGTGGTGGTATGATCTCCTTCAGAATTAAAGGTGGTGCCGAAGCGGCAAATAAATTCTCTTCATCAACAAGATTATTCGCTTTGGCTGAATCATTAGGTGGGATCGAATCATTATTAGAAGTTCCTGCAGTCATGACCCATGGGGGCATTCCAAAGGAAGCCAGGGAAGCCTCCGGTGTCTATGATAATTTAATTAGATTATCCGTAGGGATTGAAGATGTCGAGGATTTATTAGATGATGTTAAACAAGCTTTAGTGGCTTCTGCTAATTAATATATATATATATATATATATATATAAACGATATATAAATTTTTAAATATTTGAAAAATTATCTTCTAACTTTTTTTTTTAACCACACACACAACAAACCATCACGAACAAAATAATGGTAGAATTAAGAAGAAGAAGTACACGTTCCACTGATACAACAACACCTGAAATTAAACATGAACGGAAACGTATAAAACGTAATGTCAATTCAGAATCTCATGACGATCAAAGTGAGTTAAGTCTGGTGGAATCGTTCACTAAAGATAGACCATTTGAAATTATATCAAATTTCCCTGCAACGATAGATTCACAAAATTATAATTCAATTTTGACACATCCATTGACAATCAAGGATTCCGCTGTTTTATATAATTCATTATATCAATCAAGAAAGACATGGATTTATAATTTTGGTAATTTATTCCCATTATATTGGAAAAAGGAATTCTTAGAAAGTAATCTTATCAATGATGATGATGTATCGAATTTTTCCATTAAGGATAAGATGCAAAAGATGTCAGATTGTGTTATGGTGGGTGGTCCACATACTTTTAATATTAGATTGTTTATATTAAAAGATGAATCAATAGAGACATCATGGCAAATTGAACAAGATTCAAAAAAGAAAGAGAAAGAACAAAAGAAACAAAATGAAATTGATGCTAAAAGGAAGAAACATGAAGATAAGTTAAAGAAAAGATTAGCTAAAGAACAAGAAAAATTAGCTAAAAAGCAAGCCAAGTTAAAAGCCAAAGAAGAGAAAGCCTTACTTTTACAAAAGAAGAAAGAAGAAGCTAAAAGGTTAAAGGAAAAGATTAAATCTGAAAAGAATCAATTATTAAATCAATCCAAATTGAAAAAACAACAAACTTTTAAAGATAAAAAATTCTCAAAAGTTATTGAACCATTAAATAATAATAATAATAATAATAATAATAATAATAATAATAATAATAATAATAATAATAATA
>PPON03000077.1:0-49191 GCA_003708525.3 Monosporozyma unispora | reverse complement strand
ATAATAATAATAATAATAATAATAATAATAATAATAATAATAATAATAATAATAAAGTAGATAGTTATTATAACTAAGGAAAAGATATATATTATGTATCCAGTTCTAAATAGACCAAAAATAAAGAGTGGTATTGAATAAATCTAAATACAAGAGCTATCCATCCTCTTTATAAAATTTCCAATATGCCTTTCTTTGGAAATATACTTGAGGAGTAATTGTGTGTTAAAACCCCATTACAGAATCAAACTGAGTATTAACTGAATTATAAAGTAAACCACTGAAACATTACCATAATTACTACATTAACGGATTTTAATTTTTTGACTTTATTATGAAAGAGACAATTAAGTAAAAACACATAATTAACAACCCTATCTTACTTGCCACATATTTTTCCATAAGATTAAACACCCTTTTTTCCTTCTCTCCTACACCTCAGAAATAAAAGTCAAGCAGGCTTCAAATTGGTAAATCACGATTCCTCCATTTATTGGGAAAGTTCATTTCGTTTATTTTTCATTCTCTAATTATTTTCAGTCAACGATTTGACCAATTTGATGCAAAAGTAGCAACCGTTTTATTTTTCTCGCTAGAACCAATTAGTTTTTCTTATTTTTTTCTTGTTTACTTGTGTGTAAATATTCTTAACCTAGCATTTCAAAATGTAACTCATTTTGTCAATGTTGAACCAAAACTTACAATTTTGTTGTTTAAAATTCATCGTCAGTAACTCTTCAATATATGAACATTATTTTTTTTTCCAAACAGTTCAAAGAAGAATTTGAAGTTTCTTTTTCAATTTGTGATATTAAACAATCATTAAGGTTGTTAATTGAGTTTGGAAAGTTTGGCGTAAAATCTGCTCATAAATGGGTGGCTACTAACCTTGATATTCACTTGGTAAACCTTGATCTACGAACGGGGAGATTGAAAAATCGGCTTTAGGAAGTACTTTAAAATCAAAATTTGACACATTTTATCCCACAGGCCGACATCTCGGACTGGAAACACGGAAAACAGTGCTCCGGAATTACCACTCCAGGACACCATGCTACCCAATGGGGTAAATACGTACTTGGCGTCTAAGATAGTTTTGCGAGATCCGCTCTGTAAAACCCTTTTAACAGTGTCACTTTTCCGACATTTGCCTTCTCCAGAATTTTCCGTGTCCGGATTTTCCTTGAAATTGGCACCAAACACGATAAAGGCAGGTTTTGAAAGTTTTTTTCTTTTTTTGCTCAAATTTATATATAAACAACTTGATGAGTTAGTATTTTTATTTGTTAAGAATGTTTAAGCTCTACACTCTTCATAACATATTATTGTTGTAAATAAAATTCGTTATTAATTTAATCTTAAATTCAAATTTCTATACGTTTACCAAAGTTTACATCAACTACTATCATGTATAGGGAAAGTATAACAAAATTCAAATCAAATCAAAATAATAAGTTATAATATATCAAAACCAATTATAGTATAACTATACGACACAAACAACTATGAGACAATATATTCCAGATTCAAATTCTGAATACGATACTGAAGATGCAGATTGCATATCTTTTGCCCGTAGTTCTTTATCACATAATGAAGATAATATATCGATAACTTCTCCTTCAATTCCTGTCGCATATAGAGAAAAATCATCATCAGTCCCACCAGAATATACCACAAATGATCGTAAAGTTGCTAATGACACGGATAATAGTGACTTGGAAGAAGATAACAAAATACATTTAATTCATACTAAATCAAATCATATAAATGAACCTGACATAGCAGATGCTTCCCCATATACAAGGTTTGGTCCTAGGGCCAAGATGTTCTTTGTATTTCAATGTGCTTTTACAGGTTTTTTTTCAAGTATTGCCAGTGCTATTTATTATCCTGTTTTAACTGTTATTGAAAAAAAATTTAATATTACTGAAGAACAAGTTAATATTTCTGTGGTGGTTTACTTTTTATTCCAAGGGTTTTCACCAAGTATTATGGGTGGGTTAGCAGATTCATTAGGTAGAAGACCCATTATTTTAGCATCTATCATCGTTTATTTTGGTGCTTGCATTGGGTTGGCTCGTTCTGAAAATTATGCTCAAATTATTGTACTAAGATGTCTTCAAGCCGCTGGTATATCACCAGTTATAGCCATTAACTCAGGGTTAGTTGGGGATTTTACGCTTAAAAGTGAAAGAGGTAATTATGTGGGCATTATCTCAGGTTTCCAAGTTCTTGGAGGGAGTTTTGGTGCACTTATTGGTGCAGCATTGGCCTCCAGATGGAGTTGGAGAGCAATCTTTTGGTTTTTAACCATAGGTTCAGGTGCAGCCGGGATCTGTTCCATCCTATTGCTTCCCGAGACCAAAAGATCTGTAGTGGGTAATGGTTCAATTCCTCCAAAAAATATGATTAACACAGCCCCTTTACTTTTGCTTCCAATTATGAGAAAAAAATTGCACATGGATAATCCCGATTACGACACACTAGAGCCAAAGGTTAAAATTAATTTCCTAGCAACATTTACTATCCTAAAAAATGTACCAGTGGTTATGTTACTGTTTGTTGCTGGGTTTCAATTTTCCATGTATACATTACATCAAACCTCCTTGTCCACGGCTTTAAGTAAGAGTTATCATTATAAAGTTATTGATATTGGTCTTTGTTACCTTCCTTCAGGTATCTGTACATTGATTAGTGTGGTATCAAGTGGGAGATTCTTAAATTGGTATTACCGCCGTGAAATGGCTAAACATAAAGTATGGTTAAAGGAACAAGAAGAAAATTTAATGAAGGAAAATCATACACTAAAAGAAGCTAGAGCAATTTTGGATAATGATTCATTTTACTCCTTCAATCTACCCCGTGTCAGATTGGCACCTGCATTTTTTACATTAATATTGAGTTCTGCTGGGTTTATTTCATTTGGGTGGTGTATTAAAGTTAAGGCACCATTACCAGCTGTTTTAGTCACAAGTGGGTTTGGGTCATTGTTTTCTAATTGTATTTTAACAATGTCAACTACTTTAATTGTGGATTTGTACCCATCAAAGGCTTCTACCGGTACAGGTTGTTTAAATTTGTTTAGATGTTTCCTATCTGCCATTTTCATTGCCTGTTTGAGCAGAATGACTAAAAGCATGACATACGGTGGTGTTTTTACCTTTATGGGTGGTTTCAGTGCTGTTGCTTCGTTATTATTGTATATTTTAGTTGGGAAAGGTAAACAGCTAACTTTTGAAAGAAGAAAAGAAGAAGAACAATTAATCATTGATTTCCAAAAACAACAACTTGCAATGAAACAAGAAAAACAGGAAAAACTTGAAGTTTAATTTTCCATCCTTATAATATAATTGTTTTATACAAATAAAACAGCCTTCTCTATAGATTCATTTTTGCCAATATATTTTTACGTAGAATATTTAATAGACATTATGTTATTGTTTTCATAATAATTCTTTCAATGAAAAATTGCTGTAAACCATTGATACTATCAGCTTTTCATCGACATACTCTTTATGAATATATCGGGGCAAATATTTCTCAGATTTTCTTTTGAGTCCTTACCACTAGTTAATTATGTTGACTCCATAATCATCTTTGACAACTTATCATTTGGGCACAAAGTCTAATAGATTATCCTATCAGTTCTTATGTTTTTTTCAATTCCTTTCATAAGTTGAACAAGAGTTTCATATCTGTTGGTTACGTTAATTTGCCATGAAATCACTCTAACAGTATTTAGACATGTCTTAATCTTTCAAAGTAGGGTTATTGTGTATTGGAAACCTTCCACTTCTTCAAGAAGTTGGTCTAAACTTTTGGTTTATGAACATATTCGACTATGTGAGAAGCAGAAGCTATCGTGCCACAATCTTTTGAGACCAATACGTTGTGTTACACATAATAATTCTCCTTGGAATTTTCAAAAGTTTAGTGTAAACTCAATTGGTTAACCTGATAAGCCCTACTTAGAGTGTGATTAACATCCAAAACATCTATTAGTATCCCATCTCCGGTTAAAATGCTGTCTGGAGACACTCCCAAATCTCTTGCTCCAATAAGTCCCTTTTTCATCCCCAAAATATTAATTTTTAGAGTTAAAAGTGTGAGTATTGCGCTCTATCTTTCTAAAAGCATTAGATGTGTTTGTGTTGTGTGTTCGGTAGGTTTCAATGGAGGAGTACTATTACCACTCTTGTTCATAAATGCCTCAGTATGCTGCGTTTATATGAGAATTTATCAATTGATTAGTCTTGAATCTGCAGCTTTTCAATAAGGAAACCTTTCATTACTTCTATTGTTTTGGGATCCGGAAAAGACTGTTAGTCTTAACAAAAGCTTGGTCCTTGGGTCCATATAATGGGCTAACAACTAATGGTTAATAATGTGTATTTTTAAAATATAAAGGGAGAAATCTCGGACATTGTAGTTTTTCATCATATTATGCCTGAAGAATGTTCTGTAAATCATTTATTTACTCTGAAAGCATATAAACCAGCATGATTGTGAAGAAACCGAGAGGGCAAAGAAAATAAGGCTAAACCAGCTCATTGGTTGATATTAATTAGAAATAACTACGATAAACAATGTTACTATATCTAATACCAAAGTAACTTACTTAAAATGAACAAACACTGTTTCGCAAACAACAATTTATCGATGGCGTTGAAGTCATATTAGACTAGGGTAATAGCTGTCAATCAAAACGTTTCCCAAAGAACAATAACACTTACTCAAAGAAAAATTATAACAATTTACTTCACTAAATAGTTTACAAATATGTATGCTTTCAATTTTTTATAATTTTTTCTTTGAGTAAGTGTTATTGTTCTTTAGAAAACGTTTTGATTGACAGCCATTGCTATTAACTTTTCAATTACAACTACTTCCTTAGCAATATACGGTTTTTAAAAGGAAAAGCAAAGGTCTTTTTTAATTAAAAATTTCATTATACTAGTAAAAGTTATAAAGTGCACAAACCAAATCTACCAATTAGTTAAAAAAATTATTGTATTCAGCTTCTTGGTTTATAAATGAGTTCCTTTCAAGTTTGAAATGTTTTCTGTTTTGGAATTTTCTTTATTGTAAGCCGTAATTTCAACTCACAGAGACCAATATAAGAAACAAAGTCAAAGTTAACACCATTATTTTATAATATATGTCTGTCCAGAAAATAATTTGGTTAGTATGCTTTCTCATATTCAGTTCTATTGTAAGTAGTATTCCAACAGAAAATATATCCTTCGATGAAGCAAAGGAATTAATTTCACCAGAAGAACAAGATTTATTCAATGAAACAAGTCAAATACTGACCACCATAGATGATCCAGAAGATAAATTTAATACACAGTTAATGAAATTAGTTACTATTATAACCAAAAATAAGAAGAAAACCAAATCTAAAAAAGTTAAACAACCCATTGAAACAACACAATCCGTTTTGCACCAAGTAATTTTCCAATCTGAATTTTTATTATCTGTCACATTACAATCTTCAGAAGTTCAAAACAAAGGCAATAATAAGAATGACATTGATTTACAACTACTTTCAAATATGTTCCAAGATTTAGAAACTTTGAAAATGTATGCTGAAAGTGATATGACATATGAAAAGAAATATTGGTATTTGAAATTCCTTGGAGTTAGTTTAGATAACACAGTAACAACATATATTAAGTATAAACTGTGGTATATAAACCACTACAAGACACAATTTGACTCAAAAAGTGAAATTCCTAATCTAAGAAAACTGGCAAGAACTATTAGAGAAGTAAAATATGCGTTAGATTCCAAAGTGGCTGCCTTGGAACTTATTGGAAGAAAAAATATTAGTGAACTTGTTTTTATAACAAGTGAGACTGTTGGAAGTAAGTCAACTGTTGGGAATGACATTAAGTATTTACAAGAAGGTGGAATTAATATTTTAAAAGGGTTGGCATTTACCACAATGTGTTTTGCCGCTAACTTAACTTTCTGCACTGTCACTTTAAGCGGGTTATTGAGCGTGGAAGTTTTAATCTGGTTAGCAATTCTTTCACGAACATTAACGGTGGAATGGTAGCCAAAGCAACTATTATTTCACGTTATTTTATTTGTGGGCGTAAAGTATATATAATCTAAATACATATACAGTTATAAAAATGATTTAATGTGGCTATTCTTAATATTAAATTTACAAATATGGTCTAACCTTTTCACCGTCATAAATAGTGAATGATAAATCTTCACCAACAGCAGCAATAGAAAGGTTATCCACACTTAAGGTTTCATCCTTTAATGATTGTCTTATAGCTTCAACACCCGTCTTGATCAACTCATCTACCTCTTCCATCTTGGTGAAATCATTTAAAACTCTTTCTAGATATGTCTTTGAACCTTGAGATCTGGCACCAATGGCGGACCCGTATAATTCTAATGTATTACCAGAAGGTTGGAATTCTAATAAATGTGGACCACTGTTGTCATAACCAATAATTAAAAGACCCACACCGTAAGGCCTACCACCATAAGATTGTGTATTCTTTTGAGCTTTGTCAGACAAAAGATGACCTGCCTTTTCGACAGATAATTTTCTATTGTATACTAAATTGGAATAATTACACTGTTGTCTTAAATAGTTACTTAAGACACGAGCATCAGGGGCCAACCCAGCTAAAGAAAGACCTAAATGTTCATCACACTTAATGATTTTCTTTTGATATGAGGATAATTCATCAGCATTTCTTTTTAATGCCACAAGAACGGCGTATTTGGATGATCTTAACCCTACTGTTACACTACCTTGTTTGATAGCTTCTAGAGCGTATTCGACTTGGAATAAACGACCAGTTGGAGAAAAGGTAACAGTGTCACCATCGTAATTGTTTCTAAACATGCTTATGTTGGTGTAATTGGAGGCGTAATTGAGTTGACTGAGGTGCTTATTCTCTTGCAGTTTGAAGTGGCAAATACAGCTTTAAAAGTTACTTTAAGCTTTCTTTGAACTACGTTTGTTTTTTTCACGAAATTTCCAAAATCCTTGAAATATTAAACTTTAATAAGGAGATGACGTTACAAAGGGAACAACTGCAAGAACACAAGCCATAGCAACTTACAACTATAGTATGAGAACGTAATGGTGTTTAGTTTTATTAAGCAATGGATGTTACGTCTATTTTATGCAACTTTGGACCACATTCCTCCCTTTTTCTGGGAAGTTTTACATGTGCTGTCAGACATTTACTTCTTCTGGTTCTACAAGTTAATGAATTATTTAAGACCCAAGTCGAGAGCCATATATCATGAAGCCATTAAGGAGCTTGATCAATGTGAAACATACGAATTATGGTGTCACAATGCCTCTATGGTAGATGAAATTACAGGGGCTAACCTTTGGAGAAGGAATTTCTTCTCGAGGAGATATGATTTTAATTCTGTATTAGAGCAGTTCACAGTAATCAATCAAGCTTTGGAAGAAAATGATATTGATACGATAAGAGAAAAATTTTCTACCACTGGTCCATGCATGCTTCGAAATTTTGCTGGGATTGTGGATAAGAAACTGTTTACTAAATCGCTTTTAGGTACAAAATTATTAATTGAACAATATTTAGAAAAAACGCTGGAAGGTTTACAAATTTTAGATGATGAAAAGGTACCTACTTCTTTTTTCCAAAGATGCAAACTTTCGCTGGGGACCACTGCATTGATTTTGAAAGGTGGTTCTCTGTTTGGGTTATTTCATCTTGGTGTTATTAAGGGATTATTATCCCAAGGATTAATGCCAAATATCATTAGCGGTAGCTCCACGGGAGCCTGTGTGGCTAGTTTATTTGGTTGCTTATCTAATGATGAAATTGATGAATTGCTTGATGAGTCCAATGGGATATTAAATTTAATCAAAGATGATTACGAGTTGTTGAGAAGCTGTGGTTATGGTAATGTGGAACAACATTTGAATTTAGGTTCACTGATACAAAATCTAATACATCACGGTTACTCACAAGATGTATACCTTTTCATTCAATTCGTAATTAAATATATCGTAAAAGATTTAACGTTTGAAGAGGCATACCAACAAACAAGAAAAGTGTTTAACATCGTTATCCACCCTACTGATAAATCATGTCCAAATTTATTGAATTATGTTACCACACCAAATGTATTAATTAGATCTGCAATTACATGTTCAATGGGGTCTGATGTAATAAATGATGAGACAATATTATATTGTAAGAATCTAGACAATGAGATTGTACCATTCCTAAATGAACAAAAGACTAAGGAGACAAAATTTTTGGCCCCAGAGAGAGCTACTAATATTGATGAGTTAGAAAGTCCATACACAAGATTAACTGAATTATTCAATGTCAATAATTTTATTGTTTCATTAGCAAGGCCATATCTAGCACCATTAATTGTTAACGATTTAAAACATGAGATTAAGACTTCGAAATATTATTACTATAAACATTATCCCGAAACAGAAAATAATATCAATCTACCGGAATTAGGGATTCCTCAATTAAACTTTACTGAGATGGAACCATTGGCTTTTAAATTTAAATATCATTTAGAAAGGAAATTGAAAAATATAATGACAATGGAGTTCCATCATAGAATGCAAGTATTAGATAATTTGGGACTATTGAGTTCATGGATAAAAAGATTGATTATCGATGAAAGTACACCAAGATCTGCTACTGAAATTGTTATTGTCCCCAAGATTAAGAGTCTCTCTGTGACGAGGATCATTGAAGGTCAAATTGATAATATACCATATTGGATTAAATGTGGTGAACAAAGTACATGGCCAGTATTATCACTGATAAACACACGTTGTACCATTGAATTTAAATTGGATGATATTATCAAAGAAAGAAGGAGACCATGAATTTAGCATATGCTTGATCTTAGCACAACATATTGTTATATATTTTTATAATATAGAGAATATATATAATCATATTAACCATAGAATAATCTTGTAGAATCTTTCTCCGTTAGATACAAATATTCATTCTCTACAACATGAATATTACTCTTTTCATCATCCCAATTAACCCCACCTCTGGTGATCTTCAAAGTACCAGTAATATCCTTAGCATGTCCAGTAGCTAATGGTCTTAAATTTAAGATCACAGCAGCTTTATAGTGACACATTGTGACGAATCTTTGAAATTCAACAAAGTCTCTATTAACGTTATCATTAATCACCCCATCTTGGAACATATCAACATTATTATTTATTATTAACAGTCTACATTTTCTCCAAATTAAATTTATGAAATGATTGAAGAGTTCATCAGCAGTCAAACCTGCTACCAAAGATAATAAAAACTCAGGTTGATCTAAGATAATTACTTGTCTTGTGTTATTATCAATTTGATCTACTATTGATTGTAATAATTTCAATTTATTACCTTGATATTTTGGAATTTGTTTCATAACAAGATCAGTCATACAATCGACAATATTATATTCATTAGAGTTTATTTGTAATTTTTGGAAGTTTGAAGTATAATGTTCTTTACCATGAACTAGGGATAGTATAGTGGTCATGACGTTATGGTTATCATTATTTGTGTTAGTGTTACGTCCGCTGGCACCATTTAAAGATTGTGGGGAACCTTTTGAATGTGTCTCAACAAATGCATTAATTAACCATTGAGGTCCCGAGGAACCGGTAGATGTGATTAAGAACATTCTATGCTGTTCATCTTGAATTGAGGGGATCACACTTTGATTAGAGAAAAGCACCAAATCTTGTCTTTGAGAAGTCATTTTTGCTTAATTGTTTTGAGATTGTCTCGTTTATTTGATATGAAATATTCAGCAAGGCCTTATATATATAGTTGAGCTTATTAAACTGTCCAAACTTTCAAATGACACCCTCAGTATTAACCTGGTCAATTCACTATTAATAATCTGCCATTTTCATGAAATTTCAATTTTCAGCTCATCGCAAAAACGAAAATTTTTTTTCAACGTTAAATTTGAATGCAAAGATTCCTAAACAACAACTACTATTTTATTCAACGTACTCTTTATTTTTTAAGAACAAGACCAACAACACTACAATACTACAAGTACAATGTTCTCATTACCTGCTTTACCAGCTGAAGGTGCCTCTACCGCTACTGCCAAGTTTTCTGAAGCCCTTCGTCGTCCAATCGAACCAGTCGGCAAAGATTTCTTACATCATGCTACCAGAACTTTAAGAAACCATACTTGGTCTGAATTTGAAAAGATTCAAGCTGAACAAAATGTTAAGCAAGTTGACGAAAATGCTGTTGATCCAGATGAAGCTTTATTCGATGACGAATTAGCTGATATCACTTTATTAGCTCACGATCCAAGAGATTGGAAGACTGCTGATTTATATGCTGCCATGGGTCTTTCTAAATTAAGATACAGAGCCACTGATTCTCAAATCATTAAAGCTCACAGAAAGCAAGTTGTTAAATATCATCCAGATAAACAATCTCAACACGGTCATGGTGAACAAGATGGGTTCTTCAAGATTATTCAAAAGGCTTTTGAATATTTAACTGATAAGAATAAGAGATTACAATATGATTCTTGTGATTTTGTTGCTGATGTTCAACCACCAAAAAAGGGTTCCAATTATGATTTCTATGAAGCTTGGGCTCCAGTCTTTGCTTCTGAAGCTCGTTTCTCTAAGAAACAACCAGCTCCAGAATTAGGTGATGCTACTACTTCAAAGAAGGAAGTTGAACAATTCTATGCCTTCTGGAATAGAATGGAATCCTGGAGAACTTTCGAATTTTTAGATGAAGATGTTCCAGATGATTCTTCTAATAGAGATCACAAACGTTACATTGAAAGAAAGAACAAATCTGCTAGAGATAAGAAGAAGTCTGCTGATAATGCTAGATTAGTTAAATTAGTCGAAAGAGCCATGAGTGAAGATCCAAGAATTAAACAATTCAAAGAAGATGAAAAGAAGGAAAAGGAAAGAAAGAAATGGGAAAGAGAAGCTGGTGCTAGAGCTGAAGCTGAAGCTAAAGCTAAGGCCGAAGCTGAAGCCAAGGCCAAGGCCGAAGCCGACGCTGTCGCCGCTGCCTCTGCTAAGGCTGATAAGAAGAAATCTAAGGAGGCTGCTAAGGCTGCCAAGAAGAAGAATAAGAGAGCTATTAGAAATGCTGGTAAGGATCAAGATTACTTCGGTGATGCCGACCAATCTGCTGCCATTGATGAACAAATTGGTTTAATTGTTGACTCTTTGAACGATGACCAATTAGTCACTGTTGCTGACAAGATTAAGGCTAATGCTGCTGAATCCAAAGCTGCTTTACAAGCTATTGCTAAGGAATTAGCTGATGCCGGTGCTTTACCAGCTTCTGTTGTTCCATACTTCGCTTAATTAAATAATCAATTATAATCATATATATAGATTTATTTATTCATTTAATCCAAAAGTATTATAACCGAATCTAGTCTATCTCATCTTTATCTGTTCACTATCCATTCACTTTCCCATTTTTTATGGTATGTTTTTACTAAGAAATTATTTTTCAGAGGCCAAAAAAAAATCAAGAACTGATTTAAAAAATTGAATAGTCTCAAAGGGAGGGATAATCAACACTTCAAGAAGGATAAACAAACAATTACAAAATAGAAAGCGTTACAAACACAAGCATAAATTAAGATGGGTGGTATATTAAAGAATGCATTATCCAATGAAGAACAAATCTTGAAGGAGAAAACTGCTAATGAACCGACAAGTGAATTTCGTCAAAAAGTTTATGAAAATACACAATTAAATGCAAAACTTACTGGTAAGAATCTTTTGAACACAACAAATGTCACTGGTGGTGGTAGATTTATTCCAAAGGATACATTATTGATGAAACGTGAAGAAAGAGCTAAGAAAGGTGAATTAACAAAGGAAGAAGAAGAAGAAAGATTACAATGGAATCAAGAGAATTTAGCTGCTAATGAAATTACAAAACAACAATTTCAAGATATTCATGTGGATGAACCAAAGACACCGTATCAAGGTGCAGTGGATCCACATGGTGAATATTATAATGTTGATGATGAAGATAATTTAAATGACTTCTCATTAGGTGAACCAGAAATACAGATCCCCGAGGAAGAAGAAAATGAAGAAAATATCGAACGTGCAGGTAAAGATGTCCAAATAGATAATCCAGACGTCGAATTTATCGAACAAGACGATGAACCTACTGATGATGAAGCAGAAGATGATGAAGAGGAGGAAGAAAGTGCCGAGGCTCGTCATAAGAGATTCGAAGAAATGAGAAAACAACATTACAACGTCAAGGACATCTTTCACAAGAAATAATCAATGTTAATGTCATGACTTCCTAACCTGCAATGATAAAATCTCTGCCTTTACCTCTATATCTCTATCAATTAATACTACTACAGTGTTTTTTTCACTATGAAATTATTATTGATGCCCACAGAAAAAAATCAAAAATTTTTCAAAGATTAAATCCATTTGAATATTATATATTAAACTACAATTTTATCTCTTAACATAACCATATATATATCTGTATATCCCGATACTAATCACTATAATTAACGATCAAAGATGGTTCGTCGTTATTCTATTTGTGTCCCCACCAATTGTATTTGGTCCTGTGAGAATTTAGAACAAATCACTAATACAGTGTATCAAATTGCAAAGACATTAACATTATTTAATATTCAAGAATGTGTGGTCTTGGAAGTGAAAAGACCTGCCAAATCAAACAAGGCCCATCCGGGGAAACATGGTGAATTGACTGATTCTATGTTAATCTCATCCTTATTACAATATTTTATTACTCCTCCATATTTAAGAAAGATTGTGTTTAAATCTAAGTTCCAGAGTTATTTCCAATATGCCTCCAAATTACCCAAATTGAGTGTATTACCATATATGAGAAATGATGATAGTAAAGCTGTGAAGGAATTCTGTGAAGGTGTCTCAATCCCCATGAGAAGACCGGTGAATGGTAAAAAAGTTAATAAGCAGACTAAATATATTTGTATTGGTAAAGAGAAACCTATTGAATTAAAGACACAATTAGTACCGAGTAATGTGAGAGTGACAGTTAATATAAAAGAAAATAAGATTGTCTCTCCACATGATGCCTATGGTGAAGGTAATGTTGGTATGAATGCATCATATGGGTACGGTGTACGTATAGCACATTCATTTAATGAAGTTTTCACTCAAATGATGATCCCATATGAACAAAGTTGTTGGATTGAATGTGGTGAATTTTACAAGAAGAACTCTGATGATAACAAATTAAGTAAATTAGATGAATTAAGAGATGGGAATGTATTGATTATCTTTGGTTCTTGGGATAAGTTACAAGATTCATTAGTGAAAGATGAAGAAATTGTCAATATTTCACAGTTTATGGATGGTCAATGGGAATTACCAAATGTGATCCCACAAGGTCATTTAACCGTGGAAGATGCATGTATGGTTGCCATGACCAGTGTGTCTATGAAATACTATTTATAACTACGTCTTACTCTTTGTACATTATTCAACTATTGATATACTAATATACTATTTTACTAATATAATATATCTTTTCCAATAGCAAATCTTATTATACAATCTTCTAATAAAAGATATGAATAATAATAATTATTTTCTTCCTCTGTCTAAATTTGAGAATAGCAAGCTATTCATCTGATCAGGGTTAGACAACAACATTTTTAGGACTTTAATATATTATTATTAAAGACCTATTTAAAATATACAGGAGTAGAGGCAAAACCGTGCACAGCGAGTGCCAACTCCAGAAGCCGGGCAACGCCCATTTTTATAGTGGAAAATTTTTTAACGACAAATTTTTTATTTTTGCACCGCGAAGAAAGAACTGCAAAGCTTCAAAGTGCAAAATTATAATTTTAAACAGTAACCATCGATTCAATTAGTGAAATATATCATTTACAATAAGTGTTCAATTGAAGCAACAACTCATCCCAAGAAACACAGCATAATATCGAACAGGATGTCCAGATTCTTTGCTGCCTCTGCTTATAATGAAGAAGACGATTTCAGTGGTCTTTCCTCCTCATCTGATGAAGAATCTTTAAGATCAATCTCATCTGATTCTTCCATGGATTTATCATCAAGTGAAGAAGAATCTGACGATTCTTTTTTTAACAATGATGAAGAAGAAAGTGAAGATGAAGATGAAGGTGAAAGAAATTTTGATGATGATGATAGTGATTCAAAACCATATGGTCCAGATTGGTTTAAAAAGACACAATTTAGAAAAGGTCCACCACAAAATAAATTCCTTAAATCTGTTGAATCTAGTGATGAATCCGATTTATCAAGTGATGATGATGGGATGGATTCTGATGTAGATGAAAATGGTAAGAAAATTGTTAAATCTGCTCGTGATAAATTATTAGATGAAATGAAGACAATCTTAAACTATGTTTCCAAGATTGATATGGATCAATCTAAATCAATTAAATTATTAGATAATTTTGACTTATTATTAAGATTACAAATTAGATCTATTCAACAAAATTTTGGTACTCCAACAGTTTTCATTGAAACTTTAATTAAATATAATGAATTTATTCAAAATTTAGATTCTAATGAAGAAGATTTACAATTTGATAACAAATCAATTGCTAAAGCTTATAACGTTTTGAAACAAAGAGTAAAGAAATCTATTAAAGAAAATCAACAATTTATTAGTGAAGATGGTACCGTGGCTGTCGAAGCCATGGAAGCTACTATGTCTCCAGTTCCATTATTATCCTCATCTACTACCACTAATGCTACTGGTACCACTAATTTCCAAGATTTATTAGAAAACACAAATAAAGCTAATTTCTTTGACACTTTACAAGTTATTATTGATTCTCGTGGTAAGAAAAATATTCAATCTAGTGATTTAATCTTTGTATTGAATGGGTTATTATCAATTGATGAAGTCACTCCATATCAAAAGATTATGACTTATCTAACTTTAATTCCAATTAGATTAGAATCAAATCAACAATTATCTTATCAACCGATTGATCAATGGAATGAAACTTTTGAAACCATTTCTGGATTTATGTCATTATTAGAAACTAATATTTCCCAATATATTGTCTCTGAATTTGCTAAATATAATGATAATTTAGCTGTGGAACCAACGCCAGTGGAAGGTAAGTCTTACATTCAAATCTTAGGTTCAATCTTTGCCTTTGTGGAAAGATTAGATGATGAATTCAACAAATCTTTATTAAATATCGATCCACATTCAAGTGATTATCTATTAAGATTAAAAGATGAATCTAAATTATACACTCTTTTAATTAGAGTTCAATTATATTTAGAAAAGATTTATTTGGAAAAGCATTGTTTAGCTTTAAACAGAATTATCTTAAAGAGAATTAATCATATCTATTATAAGACTCAACCAATTGCATTTAATTTAGAAAAATTAGCTTGGAATCAAATTGAAAATGATTCAAATTCATTAATTATTAATTTTGAACAAGATGATAAAGATTATGTTTCTAAATTAATTAATAAATTAGTTGAATCTATTGCATCAAATGTTCAAATTAGTAAAGAATCTTCTGATGTCAACAATTTTGCGACTGATGTTGATGATGATTTAATTCGTTCTGGTCTTTTCAAGATTTATTATCATGCTTTAAATTTAACTTACAAATTTGATGAAATTAAAGAAATGTTAATTACTTTAAATGTCAATAAAGTTAGATCTCAATCTACCTCTACCTCATTACAAATTCTTTTCAACCGTGTCGTTGTTCAATTAGGTCTTTGCGCTTTCAAATCTTCCTTAATTGAAGAATGTCATGAAGTA
Source organism: Monosporozyma unispora (assembly GCA_003708525.3). Taxonomy (NCBI): domain Eukaryota; kingdom Fungi; phylum Ascomycota; class Saccharomycetes; order Saccharomycetales; family Saccharomycetaceae; genus Monosporozyma; species Monosporozyma unispora. The sequence continues at coordinate 33,367 of PPON03000077.1, read as the reverse complement.
TTAAATGAATTATTATCTTCTTCTCATTTAAGAGAAATTTTAGGTCAACAATCTTTACAAAGATTATTACATCAACAATCAACCGCCAATACTACTGGTACCACTGGTACTACCACCACCACCACTGGTAATAGTTTAATTGCCACTGAACAATGTTTACCATTCCATAAACATATTAATTTAGATTTAGTAGATGTCGTGTTTATGACCTGTTCATTAATCTTAGAAATTCCACAAATGACTGCTTTTTACTCTGGTATTAAGATTAAGAAGACTCCATACAATGCTAAATCTATAAGACGTATATTAGAACATTTTGATAAACAAAATTATCAACCACCTGCTGAAACTTCTCGTGATTTAATTCTTTACGCTGCTAAAGCTATGCAAACCGGTGAATGGGTTAAATGTTATGATTATTTATTAAAGATTAAAGCCTGGAATCAATTATCCAATAATGAAGAAATTATGGCCAATTTACAAGAAAGAATTAAGGTTGAATCATTAAAGACTTATTTATTCACTTATAAAAGATTTTACTCAACCATTACTGTTGCTAAATTAGCTGAAAGATTTGAATTATCTACTGAAACTGTTATTGAAGAAATTCCAAAATTAATTAAACAATTTGAAATTACTTCCATTAAATTAAATGATTCAAATGAATTTATTACTCTTGAAAAGGGTGATGAAATTACTAAATTGGAAGAAATTGCCATTAAATTAAACAAAGAATACAAAATTAACAAAGAACGTTTATTCCCACAACGTCATTAGAAAAAGTTAACTTTTTATTAAAAAACAACAACAACACTCCTTACATATAAACGAGAATAATAATAATTTAACTTACAATTCCATTATTAGAAATAAGAAATAAAATCTTCATTATACACATTTCCACACTCATATTACGTATAAATAACCTCCACAATATATATTATATAAAATAAGTTACATTATATATTATCTATATTTACTGTAAATTAATATTGCAAATAATAACTATCATTTTCCCACTATCAAGAATCGGTATATTGGTCAATTTCATTATAGTGCGGGAGTCACATGACCCACATTTAACCTGAAAATTTTACAAAATCTTGAAAAAAAATAAAAAAATGAAAAAAATTGAACAAAAATCGATTTGTCGAAGGCATGAAATAATTGCAATTGTCATTGGGACCATCTATGTCAATAGTCATCGACCACTGAAAAGTAGCTTCCCAAGACTCTAAAGTGATCCATATCAGAGCAGTGACGCTTGCAAAAAGAAAGACAAGACAGCGAAGCAAAACTGGGAAGTGTAACATCGACGAATAAATATTTATAAATACACAGAACAACAATGATTGAACTGCCTGCCGAGATCACCAATACTTTATTGCAGATTTTACAAGGGTTTGCCTCACCAAATAATGAAATTCGTGCTGCTGCTGAAAAATCATTGAATGACGATTGGATTACTCCAGATAAGATTCAAGTTTTATTAGTGTTCTTAGCCATTCAAGCTGCCTTTTCACCAGATTTTACCACTGCTGCGTTATCTGCTGTCTTATTTAGAAAATTAGCCCTTAGAGCTCCACCTGAATCTAATACTGTTATTATTGCCAAGAACATTACTAACATCGATAAACAGACTCTTGATGCCATTAGAGAGACTTTATTAGCTGGGTTTCTTTCTGAAAGACCAAAGGATATTAGGCATAAATTATCTGATGCTATTGCCGAGTGTGCCCAAGAAAGTATGCCCGATTGGCCAGAATTGATTCAAGCTATTATGGAATGTTTACAAAAGGATGGTAATATTTCTAATTTCAAAGAATCAAGTTTTAGAATATTAACCTCTGTACCACATTTAATTAATACAGTGAATGTTAATACTATCTTACCAATTTTTGAAAATGGGTTTACTGATGCCAATGATGAAGTGAAGATTTCTGCTGTGACTGCGTTTGTCGGATATTTCAAACAATTACCTAAATCTACTTGGTCTAAAATTGGTGTCTTATTGCCAAGTCTCTTAAACAGTTTACCAAAATTCTTAGATGATAATAAAGATGAAGCTTTAGCTGCTGTTTTTGAATCCTTAATTGAATTGGTTGAATTGGCTCCAAGATTATTTAAAGATATGTTTGATCAAATTATTCAATTTTGTGGGATTGTCATTAAGAATAAAGACTTAGAAAATATGTCAAGAACTACCGCTTTAGAATTATTGACTGTTTTTAGTGAAAATGCTCCTCATATGTGTAAATCTAATCCAAACTATGCCAACACTCTTGTTCAATCCACTTTAATTATGATGACCGAGGTTTCATTTGATGATGATGATGCTACTGAATGGAAAGAATCTGATGACACAGATGATGAAGATGAAGTCACCTATGACCATGCTAGACAAGCATTAGATCGTGTTTCTTTAAGATTAAATGGTCAATATTTAGCTCCAACTCTTTTCACTTATTTACAACAAATGATTACCGCTCAAGATTGGAGAGCTAGATTTGGTGCTATGATGGCCATTTCATCTGCCGCTGAAGGTTGCCAAGATGTTTTAATCGGTGAAATTCCTAAAATTTTAGATATGGTTATCCCATTAATCTCTGATCCACATCCAAGAGTTCAATATGGTTGTTGTAATGTCTTAGGTCAAATATCTACTGATTTTGCTCCATTAATTCAGAGAACCGCTCATGATAGAATTGTTCCTGCATTAATTTCTAAATTAACTCCAGAATCATGTGAACGTGTTCAAACTCATGCCGCTGCCGCCTTAGTCAATTTCTCAGAACAAGCTAATCAAGCTATCTTGGAACCATATTTAGATAGTTTATTAAACAATCTTCTAACTTTATTACAAAGTAACAAATTATACGTGCAAGAACAAGCTTTAACCACTATTGCCTTCATTGCTGAAGCTGCCAAGACTAAATTTATTAAATATTATGATACTTTAATGCCACTTTTAATTAATGTGTTAAAGACAGAAAATCAAGATAATAATGGTGTATTAAAGGGTAAATGTATTGAATGTGCTACTTTAATTGCTGCCGCTGTTGGTAAAGAAAAATTCAGTGAACATTCTCAAGAATTGATTTCTCTTTTATTAAATCAACAAAATGCTGTCATGGAAGATGATGATCAAATTAGATCATACCTAGAACATGGTTGGGGTAGAATTTGTCGTATCTTAGGAGAAGATTTCGTTCCATTATTACCTGTTATCTTACCACCTTTATTAGAAACCGCTAAGGCTACCCAAGATGTCAGTTTAATTGAAGAAGAAGAAGCTGCCGATTTCCAAAAATACGTTGAATGGGATGTTGTGCAAATCCAAGGTAAACATATTGCTATCCACACTTCATTATTAGATGATAAAGTTTCCGCCATGGAATTGATTCAATTATACGCTAGTATTTTAAAGAACTTATTCGCTTCATATGTGAAAGAAATCTTGACTGAAATTGCTATTCCATCTATTGATTTCTATTTACATGATGGTGTTCGTGCCACTGGTGCAGCTTTGATTCCAGCTCTTTTATCTTCTTTAGTTTCTGCCGCTGGTACTGACAATGAAGAAGTTAGACAACTTTGGAACTTATCTTCCGCCAAGCTTATAAGTGGTATTAAGACTGAGCCTATGTTAGAAATTGTACAAACGTATCATACTGCTCTTGTCGATGGATTAGGTATTATGGGTTCTGTTCCATTAGCTGATGACTTATTGGAAGAATACACTAAGGGTGTCTCCACAAATTTAAGCGACGTTTATGAAAGTGTCAAGGATCGTCACAATGAGGCTGATGAATATAATGAAGCATTAGAAGATGATGATGGTTTTACCAATGAAGATTTATTAGATGAAATCAACAAATCATTAGCTGCTGTCATGAAATCTTCTCGTGAAAAGTTTTTACCAAGTATTCAAATCTTATTACCATTGATTAACACATTCTTACAAGAAAATGAAGTTATATTAGTTTTATTTTCCTTGGTTGCCATTGGTGATATAATACAATATTATGGGGAAGTTACTTCTTCAATTAAGGATACCTTTATTAATAAGGTCGTTTCCTACTTAGTCTCACCAGAACCCCAAATCCGTCAAGCTGCTAGTTACATCTTAGGTGTTTGTAGTCAATATGCTCCACAATCCTATGCTGATGTCTGTGTTGCTTCTTTGAACACTTTAGTCCAAGTGATTGGTATTCCAGGTTCTAAAAATGATGACAATCAAACTGCCACTGAAAATGCAAGTGCAGCTATGGCCAAGATCTTATATGCTTACAACACAAACATTCCAAACATGGAATCATTTGTTTCAAGTTGGTTAACTGCATTACCAACTATCATGGATGATGAAGCAGCTGCTTTCAATTATAGATATTTGAGTCATTTGATAGATACAAACTCTCCATTAGTCTGCGACCCATCCAAGGTTCAAAGTATATTAGATAATGTTCTTCAAGCATTATACCAAAAATCAATTATTGGTAAGAATGCTGAAGATGTTGTCGCTTCAGTGAAAAAATTACTTTCTACATTACCACAAGGTGATATGGTAACTTTATTCCAAAGATATCCACAAGAATATATGCCAATCATTCAAAAATGGTTCTCATAATCTTTTTAAATAATTATTCCTCTCATCTTACTTTATGGAACCTTGTTTTCATATTGTCCATTAGCATTTTTGAACCTGTTTCGTCACATATAAGTGTATAAGCAATCATATACATATATATATAGATACATATATGATAAAATTTACTTTCCTTGTATAATAAAGTACGTCAAACCTCAGATCTTTATAAAAAACTGTTCTTTTTTCTTGCATCAACTTTCAATAGTTATTTAGAATTTTATTAGCTACTATAATGATAAATATATAAAACATTTATATAATATCAATTTCACGAGCTTATTTAACAGTCATGAATGGAACAAGTGATGGGGTAGTAGTTAAAATTGTGGTTGGGGCGTTTGGGCCAGTATCATTATTGTTCTGTTTATTAGGTTGAATAACATTCCACATTGGAATGCTTTTAGCAATTTGTTGTTGATTAATGAAATATTTGTCCACAATTATTGGGACGATTAGAATAAATAAGAGTATAATCAATAAAAGAAAATAGAGTATGGTGTATTTTGTAACAGTTCTTTTCCTCAATTTTGCCTGTTTCTTACTAAAAATTCTCGTATCCTTCTTGATACTTTTTGGTTTCAACCAAAACAACATCATGGAATGCCAAAAATCAATAAATGGGAAGAACAGTAATGGAGTTTGAAGGTATAATAAGATATGTATTAGAAGGAAATCGGCAGTAAAATATGACATTTCCATAATCTTAACAAAATACTCTCTAATTGGCTGACCCACAATAGACCATCCTATATCGGTATTACTCCATTTCCCAGACCACCACGCAATATTAACTTTACTATTTTTAAACTCTTTGGAAAGAAATTGAGTTAGAATCCTAAATAGAATAATATGAAGATGTATTGATGTAATCAACAGGATTAAAGTCCTCTTGAAATTCCAACCTTCCAAAAACCACATTATGACAAAGTCAATTAAATACACTAACACGGAAACTCCATGAGCTATAAATGCAATTGTCGAACCCAAATTAAGATGACAACAGAGAAAAATAGGTCCACTAACAAATGAAATAAAAAATAATACAAAGAGTGTTCCCATATTCACTGCTATTGGAACAAATGTCACTAATACCAATCGAACCACAGAATTTGTAGGTTTTGTCTTTTTTACACCGGTGTGAGCATTAGTAAAAGTGTAAGCTGTAAAGTTGAAGAAGAATAAAGCAACAGGTACAAATATTTCAGCTAAGAAAACATTCCAAAATCTAGGATACTGATTTAGTCTTATCGCTTTCTCTGATTCATCATTAATCCGCCTCTTTTTATAGCCGGTATACCTTGCTCTTCCTTGTTTCGTAAATGCTGCCCATGAATGGGTCTTATAGTAACTGTTAGAATTCGAAAACCAGTGGAGTGTGTTTTTATAGTCTATAAAAAACTCAGATAAGATATATTGATGAGGATTGAAAATGAATGGTGCAAAGCACAATGAGACAACTGTAATCCAGAACCACAATAGAGCAGGCTGCCACATTGTAACAGTACCAAATAGAAGCATTAAGAATATATGAAAACCGGAGTAAATTGATATTGTTGCATATCGGGAATATAGAACAGTGAAATCGATTCTGGTAATAGCAAATCCACGCCCACTTGAAATATATTTAGCGCCGCCAAAAGTTAAATCATTTTGCAGTGAATTAGAATAGGTTTGGCACACAAAGACTTCAAATAATGGAGCCATTGAAATTATATGATGAAGAAATCTTATTACTGCCTTCAATAAACCCTTTTCCAACAATTCTTGGATAATCAAGGGAGCAAATGCGATAAAGAAAACGATAAAAATGGACAACACAAAAATGGAAACCCAATGTAACGCAGGTTCAAGATTATAACAACCTATTGGAGTTTGAAGATCGGTTATTCTGTCATGTTTCCCAATCTGGCAGCTAATTGTTTCTAGGTTGAGTGAACCCAAGTTGAGAAGCAAAATAAAAAACATATGAAGTGAAATGGATATGAACAGGTTATTCAAGTGGAATCCTGGATGTGCATAAAAAAATGTCAAAAATCTATCAACTGGTAACTGTGTCCCCAAATAATAATATTCTCGTGAAAGAAGTTGCTCACCCATTCCTGCTCCAATTTTGGTCGTGAAATTTAAGATAGAATCAAAACCTAAGTCACGACCTTTCCCACATTGATAATAATCACTGTGCTTGATTCTTCCACCTCTACAAAGAGCCATTATACCTGCGTAGATGTCTTCATTTAAATGTAAGCCTCTTTGGGCTTTTGAAATCCCACCTCTTGTTGTCATAAATATAGCATTAAGGAAATCTGGATGGCCATAATGTAATTTCCCTCCAATTTCAGCTAAAGTTCTAGCAAATAATGTGCCAAAAGTCTGTTCTTTCCCAGCAGCAATGTCACCCAAAACACCAATGTTTTCGGAAAAGATATACTCTCTGGCACCAATAATTGCAACCGGCGCTTCAATTTCCTCACAATCAACTTCAGGAACGTAAGGCATTTCTTTTGATATGTTTAATTCTTCAAATTCACTCAAGATAGACCGTATTTTCAAACATTCTTCTAGATAGTTATCTTGATTAGCGTCCACAACTTGAATATACTCACCACGATAAAATATTAATGAATGATTCTGATTATCTGATTTACCGTTTCCTAATATAGGGTTTCCAGAAAGCCTAATTTTAAATATCGGGTTACGAAGTCCACTTAACTCATCACATGTAGCGGTTCCATTAGTTAAACAGGAGTAGTATATGATTTCACCTGATTCGGTGTCCTTTTCTTCTAGCAGGTAAGAAATGTAAACATTGGGATATGTCTGTAATAGTATATCGACAGATTCACGCTCTTCTTTCTTAAAGTTCGAATAACGCTGCATAGCCACAAGCATTCTAAATTTTCGGTTACTCATACTATCAAGATCAATCTGTAAAGCTGCAGGGTTATTTCCATAAAGCTCTAGCATTGATGAGCTTTCGATTCTATAAAGTAACCGAATGGCCTCCGCATAGTTCATAAAACCAGCAATAGTTCTGTATAACGTTTGAGCTCTAAGGGAAGCCCAAATCCTAGTTCGAATAGTGTAAACATGCTCAGCGGAAGAGAAACCTGCCAAATTAAAAAATAAATCATCTACAGAACTTTTGTGTTCTCCTAAACCATCATTTGAATTGGCAGACTCTTTAATTTCCCCATCTGCTGCTTCCATCCCTGGCTCATTGGCATTTGATAATTCTGTATCTACCTCATTTTCAGAATCCTTAGGTAAATTGGAATCGTTTATCTTGTCAATGAATTTCTTAGCAAATATTTTGGTATCTGTTACGAAAAAAGTCCAATCGTCTGAATGAAGACTTTTCAAATATTCTAGCATAGGAATTCTATTTCTTGAGAAATCGCATTTCACCAATTCGTTTAATGTTAAAATAATTTTTTCTTCATAATGTGGAATTAATACAGTGAATGATGGCATACATTCAATAGGAATCGGTTCAGGAATAGGTGTTGACAAAGACTGTGCAAAAAAGGAAACCCTTCTTTCTGCTTCTGAATTCTTAGGGAAATACTCTTTTGATTTGTATGTTGAATCATCTTGTGCAATAAAAAATATTGGAGCTTTCAGACCCTTTGCATCTGCTAATAATGCATCAGCTTGTACATAAATTAGTTTTTGAACGTGTTCAATAGCCAATAAATGTTCTCTATACATAGATATAATAATAGCATTCCAAGCTTGAGATATTAACCATTTAGGTTTCAATTTAGCTCTCACTTCTGATGTAACTAAAATCTTTGCTTCAATTCTTTTGGGTAGTCGTGAATAAATATTCTTCCAAGGAGTAAAAATAGAGGTACCTAAAGATAAGGAAACCACTATTGAAAAGATACAATTGCAAATGATATACCATAAATATGTGTCTAGGAAGAAGAGTCCCAGATCAGATGAAACGATTAGGAAGAGAGTGATCTTGGCTTGCAGGGTACAAAGATATGTACCTAATAATACATCACCATGACATCTTGAAAGATCTAGGATTGATAATACTCGAATTGGATCTTTGATTGATAAAGTAAGAAAAAAATATGATTCAATATATTTTGCAGTAAACACAAATATCCATAATCCATATGAGAACCATTTACTTCTACCTTGTAGTTTTGGGAAGGAAGCAGTGAAAGATTGTGAGGAGGTAAATTTTCTTTTTTTTTCACCTGTTTTCAAATAAGAACCAAAAAAACCGCCTAATGGTCTAATTGCGAAAAGTAAAGTGGTTAAAATGGCAAATACCATTTGAATAATAGATAAAACGTAAGCCATGTGAGAATAAGTGGTCAACCCATATACAAAAAGAATAAACACAGTAGGGAGAATATTTACCAATAAACAGATGGTTAAACATAAAAGTCTCCAAATTAAAGTTTGATGCCCCGGCCAACGTCTTGGAACACATTGCCATTCAAAAACAGTGGCTATGATTTGAATTAAACAAGTAATAGTACCACCAAATGCTACTATTGTATATCTTACTTGATCTAAAGGTGGGTTATCTAACAATTGAATATAATTCTTTGTATACAAAGTTGGTGTGTTGTAAGTAGTAAAAAACCAAAAGGGAGCTAAATGAATAATCCAAAACCGATTAAAATTTGTAATACAATGAATCCAACTTCTACTTTCTGAGAAAGTCTTGTAAAATACTTTTTCCCATTGAATATGTTTAAATTGTGAGTATCTTTTTGGTAAAGGGAAGTCTACTAATCTTTCATCTGTGGTTAAGACAATTCTTTCTATACCTTCTGGATACCAAAATAACTGATTTACATCATCATACCCGATAATATTTTTATGATCTCTATTTCTATCAAGCCACTCACCTTTGGAATTTTGTTTCTTCAATTGACCTTTTAAGAAGTTATATAATGGGGTAATAACGTCATTCAGATAACTAAATTCAGGTGTTTCAACAGTGATGTTATTTTGTTCAGTATAAATATCGTAATCTGAAGCACATTTATAAATGAAACAAAGACATTCCGGAGTGAATCTTATTTGGTTAGCCTCCCCCCAACAAAGTAAATATAAAGCTAATTGCCTAACCATTTCATGAGGTGTTAATTGTTTCATTTTCAATTTCCATTTATAATTGGCATACCTTAAAGGTTCATTTTTCAATGGTTTTCCCTGTTTATTGAATTGTCGATGTTGATCAATAAATTCTTGTTGCCTAATTTCCCATTCTTTAATCTGATCCTTAAGAGATTCACCTCTTTTCTTAGCTAATTTAAGGTTTCTCTTATATCCACCGCCTCTTAATTTCATATGTTGATACCCCAATTCTTCATCAAGATCTAATTGAGCAGCAAAATACCATTTTTTGAAATTAGCCTGTGGACCACCAATATAAGAACTATGTAATGATATCAAAGCGTCAAATGCATTTGCTCTACTTGCCCGAGAGTCTAATTGAGATACTAGTAACTGAATCATATTCTCCTTTGAACTTGTTTGGAACCCAAACTTCTGGGCCAACTGGTCAAAGATTTGTATAATTTCTTCTTTAGTGACAGGTACTTCATCGTTATGACACCAAGCTGGGAAATCCATCTTGAATGTTTTGCCTTTCTCCTCTTTGTGGTCTCTCTTTCTGTTTCGCATCTTCCTCCCTTATACTTATCCTCTTTTATATTATATTTAAAATAAAACAAAAAAAAGGAAAGAGTTTGGAAATGAAATTAGCCGCCGAGAAATTTAAAAGTTAAAAACCAGCCCTAACCAACCCTAACTCCAGTCATGCCACATCCACGTGCCCAAAAGCCGACGCGAAAAAACATGCGGGGATGCGAAAAGAGAACCTATTTATTCCCGCGTTGGGGCATAGGAGCGAAAATTACTTTTCCCATTTCCGCATCAGGCAATTCCACTTTTCTTCATCGCGAAAAGTAAAGTTCCCAAAGGCAAAAGTCCAGACGCGAATTTCTAAGCTCGCCAATACGGAGAACAATAGCAGCGCCAATCTCAACTTGTAACACTATTGTTTCACAATTCGCCAAAAGGTAAACACACAATACATAATCGAATAGTACGTTCTGAAACTTTTCTCGAGCACTCTGAAAGGTTCACTTAAGATGGAGACTGGAGAAAAACAGTGAGGAAAGTATATAAGAACTAATGAATAATGGTGAGTTCCACTATTTGACGTGAGTTTAGTTTCACTTAGAGACAACTTCTTTCTACAAAGTAGTCTTTACTCTCAAACACAAACAAAACTACCAACTAATTGTCATTCACTTAACTCTTAGATAACAAGCACAGAAAAATAACATATTATAATGCGTTTATCTAACATTTTAACCACCAGTGCTTTACTAGGTTCTGCTATTGCTGCCCCAGCTGTTCACCATCAACATCAAAACAAGAGAGATGCTGTTGTTACCACCACAGTCCGTAACGATGTCACTGTCGTCGTTAATGGTGCTGATCCCGCCACTCAAGCTACAATTGCTCCAGTTGATGAATCTGCCTTTGTCAACAACGACAACACCAACCAAGCTCAAGCTGCTCCAGCCACTCCAGCCACTACCACTTTAAACGGCAACACTGAAGCCTCAGCTGCCCCAGCTACTACTGCTGCCACTGCTGCTCCAGCCACCACTGCTTCCTCTGCTGCTTCAGCCTCCACTGCTTCCTCTTCTAACAACAACAACGGCGATTCTGCTTCTAATGTTCCAGCCGGTGATGCCAAGGGTATCACTTACTCTCCATACAACGCTGATGGTTCTTGTAAGAGTGCCGGTGATGTTGCCTCTGATTTATCTAAATTAACCGACTACGGTATTATTAGATTATATGGTGTCGATTGTAACCAAGTGGAAAACGTTTTACAAGCTAAGACTTCTTCTCAAAAATTATTCTTAGGTATTTTCTACGTTGATCAAATTCAACAAGGGGTTGCTACCATCAGTTCTGCCATTAACCAATATGGTTCTTGGAATGATGTTGATACCGTTTCTATCGGTAACGAATTAGTTAACGGTGGTCAAGCCAATGCTGATCAAGTCGGTCAATACGTTTCTACTGGTAGATCGGCTTTACAAGCTGCTGGTTACACTGGTCCAGTGGTTTCCGTTGACACTTTCATTGCTGTTATTAACAACCCAGATTTATGTCAACATTCTGATTACATGGCCGTTAACGCTCATGCTTATTTCGATCAAAACACTGCTGCTGAAGATGCCGGTTCTTGGGTCTTACAACAAATTGAAAGAGTTTATTCTGCTTGTGGTGGTTCTAAGAATGTTGTTATCACTGAATCCGGGTGGCCAACTCAAGGTCAAACTTTAGGTTTAGCCGTCCCATCTCAAGAAAATCAAGCCACTGCTATTTCTTCTATTAAAGATAAATGTGGTGCTTCTACTTTCCTTTTCACTGCTTTCAACGATTATTGGAAGGCTGATGGTCCCTATGGTGTTGAAAAATACTGGGGTATTTACTCTAACTAGAGAGTCTCTACACTTTAACATTCCTTCTATTTTTCATCAACTATTGTAACTTTTAACTTTTCTCAATTTCATTTATTCGGTTTTTATTATGTATTATTCCACTCAAAATCCTAACTTTTTTTTATTACGATTTCCTTCCTCAAATTATTCGTTTTGAAACCATTTAACAATCAATACATCCACACGACAAATTTTGTACAATTTCAATACATTAAATGATAGATAAAACGATTTATATTCCCTTGTATTCTATAAGAAAAAAAAATGACATTTTATTTATTTATTTTTTTTCATACTTTATTCCAAATTATATGGCTCATTATTTTAATTTCTATTAATTATATAAATATGCAACTTTTAAACATAACTTCATATACAATGTATAATGATTGAAACTACGTATAATAATAAGTTAAAACAAATATATTATGTCTTATTCTAGGTTTATTCATTTTTACTTTCACTCATATATAACTATTTATCTTAGTCACTAGTTTTTAATAAACATTGGTCTATCACCTGTGGAATGGGAACGTAATCTATCAGGATGATCCATCACTATACTATCCCAATCTTTCATCTTATCAAATAATATGATTCTTTCTAATTCTTCATCCGTGTAACCAGTTAATGTCTTAATAGACATTCTATGCCCATGTTGAATTAAGACAGCTAATTTAATCTTAGAAAATTCTTTTTGTCCCAAACCAAATAATTTATGTAATCTTTCCTTTGTATTAGGAAATTTTTCATCTGGTATCAACCTAAACAAAAATGATATACCATGTCTATTTTCTAATTCTTTAAAGTATTGCGTAACAATAACAATCTTGCCTCTTGGAGGTTTAAGTTTATTATTTAATGATCCGACACTATCTTCCATATCAATTTCTGGTGTACTTGAATTGGTATCACTTTCACTATCAGAATTTTGTTTATTTGTCAACAATGCTAATTCATCTGGTAATACTCTACCAAAGATCAACGAATTTCTTGGAATTTGTTTAAAAGTAACATCATCGGATAAAACCATTTCAAATTTAAAATTATTGTTAGTCCAAAGCAAGGTTTTTTCCTTTTCTTCATCTGAGATACCAATCTTCTTTTGAATCTTATCTAAAAAATCTTTCACAGTACATGTACCTGGAACCTCGAATTCAAGACATTGAAAATGAATATAACTGTTCTTAAGCCAATAAAATTTGACAGGTCTTAAATGTTCAAATTCTTTTAATGGAATTGATAAAACTTCATATTCAAATGGTGGCATAGCAGAACAATCGAAATCTTTGATTAAATAATCGTTCAATACAGAACTGGATTTTAATGCATAACGGCCATTGGCATAAATAGCAAATAATTTCAAATAATCGGAATTACAACCAATTTCTTTGGCAACAATACGAGATAACGTTTCATATGAGATATTTGCAGCAACCCAAATTTCAAAATTTTTAGTTGGAGAATTCTCATCAATATACTCTTCTTGAGACTCAACAGATTTGGAAAATCTTAACTTCACCCTATGACCCAAAAATTTATAATATTTAAGAATAGTATCATACATTGGATAATTTTCTTGCTTATGAATAATCTTACTTGATTGTAATTCAAAGGATATAATATCACCAGTACCGATTTCAGCGGTAATAAATTGTGAATCATCAGGAATTATTGCGATATTATCAACATTAATTTCTTCATATAAATTTAATTCATCTTCACGGCCAGTGATTTGGTTTAATTGTGCCTTTAATTCAGCCATTGTATCTAATGATGATACAAGACAATGACCAAACCCTAATAATTTTTGATTTTTAACATCAAACTGTTTGATAAATATTAGATTACTCATCTCTTTTAAAGGGGGAAGTGGAGTTTCTTCTAAATATTTATCCGCATTTTCTCTAATATCTTTAAGCAAATTATCATCTAATCTTTGAAATTCAATTTTACCTTGTCTCTTTAATTTTAACAAATATGTCAATTCCAAATATGGCTCTTCCACAAAAACATCACAACCCTGCATTGTAGTTTCCTCTGTTAAACTTAAGACTTCGTCTAATGTTAATTCAGTATCCTTCATGTCTAAGTAAGTAGATACTCGTAAAGTACCATTTTGACGTGGAGACATATTCCAACATCTAATATTGCGTTCTTGTGGAATAACTAAATGCTTCTTAACTTCATCATATAAGTCTTGTAATGTCTTCGTTCTTTCCATTTTTAGTAATAGCGGTTGTTCTTTACCATCATTTAACCCATCATAAGAGTATTTGAAAGTTGAATTCGGAACAGTTTCCAAACCTTCAAAATGAATAAAATTGGAAAGATTATGAATCTTAATGTTTAAATATAAATGTGCATCTTTTAATTCCTTTTCACGAGCTGCACGTTCTTTAGCTTCCTTTTCAACTCTAGTAATGATATGTTTGGGAACATCTTCATTTGTTACTGGTTCTAATAATTCTGCCTCTCTATCCTTTCTAATATAAACCAACATATATGCACTAGTATGACGAGCCAATATGTAATCTTGATACTGTTCTCTAGACATAGCTTTTATTTGATCATCAGGCAATCTTTCTAATCCAAAATTTTCATCAAAAGCTTGTTTCTTGGTCACTTTCCACACTCTTTCATCATCAAATCTATACCACTGATCTTTAACGTCAGGCCTTATCATTGCATAATAATGCCCAGTAGAAATATCACCGGCGTGTACCAGTATACCATGTAAATTATAAATATGTGCATCTGGTTGGTCCACCTGTGGACTATTTTTATCTAAAAATGGTAACACATCGATAGATTCTGGAAATTCATAACGGTCATTAATTTTTACTAGTTGATCATAGTTGAAATCATATTCAAATCTCTTCAATTGTAGATGTAGAATTGGTGGGAAGGATTCAAATATAACACCCTTTTCGGCATCTTGTAAACCATGCCCTTGAGCAGCGTATTGATTTTCACCATTCATTAATTCAATTTCAATATAATCCTTAAATGAATCTTCCAAACCCTTTAAATTTTTGACATTTAACTGAAGATCCCAAAAATCTTCTACTCTGGAAGATTCGTAATCTACATTAATACATCTAATATAACTTTTCATTTTCCCGACAAAAAGATTATTTAATGTACCTTCTACTGGTGTTCCTTTCATTCTATTTTCTAGTCTATCCATCAAGATTCTATTCAATTCTTGAACGTCATGTTGTGTGAAAGCATCTCCACTATCCCAACCAAATGAACGTGTCAATTCTAGGGTATCTAATGGTTCGTTTGAATTTTGTAATTGATAAAAGGCTCTTTGTAAAGCCATGGGGACACTATTATTTGGACTTTCCCTTTCTGTAGGGATTTCGTAAACTAATTTCCTGAAATATTTAGTAAAAAAATATGATTGTAAGAGAGAGTTAAGATAACATGTAGCACCTTGATTTTTGAAACCCACATACCCCGTCTCCTTCTTAGAATCATAATTTACAAAATTATGCCATAATACACCAGTGGGATCCTTTAAAATCCTCACATAAGTAGATATATTTAGTGCACCTTCATTAAGTAAAGGTTGTGGTCTAGCTTTAGATGGATATTTTAAATGGTTTACGTCTATAACGTTTGCAAATCCCCAATCTGCATCCGATGAATCAAATCGATGGTATGATCTATTGATTGTATGAACCGTAGTGTCATCACCAGGTCTTGAAAATGTGACAGCAAATTGAGCACAACAGTACCAATCTGGATTATCTGGAGTAGTTTCCCCCGTATCCACATCAGTAATCTCCTTCGGATGTGGAGCCAAATATACTGCAACACCCTTATTATGATTACCATTAGGGAACATTAAGATATTCCACTCATAATCACCAATTTTGACTCTGGGTGACACATATCTTGATTCCTGTAATTCAAACCAATTATCAATGTGCCAAGTGAACGTACCTTCACAAAGTGTCTCTTGGTCTTCTAGTTCAGGTAAAGTTTCTTCAAATGTCTTCCCTAGGTCGCATGTTTCTGGGAGAATTTCTCCATATTGGACAGCAGCCATCGTTGTCTTATTATCTTATTATCAATGCTATGTATTCTTCACAATTGCCACTTTCACTTACTACAATGATCTCTTGTGACACTTGATCACTCTTGACACCGTGGGGTCCTGTAAAAATATGCTTTTGATATAAGAATCTTTAAATCAAAAGGTTCTTTTCTGAATCCCTGCGTCATGTGATCGAAAGAGTTAGTTAGCAATAAGAGATAAAATGATAGTTTTAGCAACGGTTGCAAGAGATAAGAAGGCCAAAAATAGTGATAAGGTTAAACCACTATCAGAGTCACAAGATTGATTATTATATTTGAAATATGTCGGTATCGGTTAGGCAAACACTTGTTGGGTGCCACATTGGTAAGAGATTGATAACTATCGGATTGTCAAAGTATGGGAGTGACAGTGCCCTCCATCTGTTGTCTGGGGGCAAGGGTCTGATCCAGTTCCAAGGTAAGAGGTATGTGTCTAGTGAGATCCAAGCTAAGGATCAACAAGCAGGTGAATCTAACACTGCAACAGACACAGGTGTTATTCACAAAACTGAAAGAGAGACTTTAGTTTATTTTGATAATCTTTACGCAAGGGAGATGTCTGTCTGGAACCCCATGTTATGGTTCAATTCCATGTTTGTAGATCAATCGAGAGATGCTATCAGATCTAGGATCAAACATTTGGCAAGTCCCGACTCCAAACCTATTAAGGGTCTAGAATTACGTTCTACCATTCCTGTGAAAAGAGATGGTGGGGTATTCGCAACTTTCTTGGTTCCATATAGGTACACCATTGCTGAAGTCAATTCCATGATTCAACAAAACACTACAAAGGAATCTTCAAAGAGTATACTATCTTATTTTACAAAGATAGCCGCGTTTCCTGTGAAAGGGTCTCCATGGATTGAAGATTTGAAAAGGTTGCCTAATAAGACAATTCAAGTCAAATTTCAAGGTCCTGCTTTAACAGAGGAAGAGGTATATTTGTTATTTAGACGTTATGGTAAAATTGTCAATATTTTCCCGCCAAAGAGTGGTGAATCTGTAGCCACGTTAAAGTATGATTCTTATAGAGGTGCTATTTGTGCTAAGAATTGTGTTTCAGGTATAGAGATTAATAATACTGTATTACATATTCAGTATGAAAATGTGGTGAAGACACCTGTTATCACCAACTTCTTCGTGAATCATACCAGAATTGCAATCCCTGTTTTCATTGCATTACTATCCATTGCAGCTGTGCTCGTCTTTGATCCAATTCGTGAATTCTCTATTGAACAAAAGATTACTCACAAGTATTCATTATCCATGAAGAATAGTTGGATCAAGAAATTTAAAAATTTTACTGATTCTACTGTGAATCAATTTACTAAATATTGGACTGGTGATCAACAAAATCATCCAATAATTCATTTATGGGGAGAAAGAATGGAAAGAGTGGAAGATTTGAAAATGTGGTTAGAGGAAAATACAAACACATTTGTTATTATTAGAGGTCCTCGTGGTTCAGGGAAACGTGAATTGGTGATGGAACATACATTGAATGAAAGGAATAATATCTTATACTTTGATTGTGATAAGATTATTAAATCAAGAACAGATTCTAAATTTTTGAAGAATGTCGCTAATGAAATTGGTTATTTCCCAATCTTCCCTTGGATCAATTCATTCACTAGTATTATTGACTTAATGGTACAGGGGTTAACTGGTCAAAAGACTGGGTTATCTGAATCTAAAGAAATTCAATTTAGAAATATGCTTACCACATCTATGATGTCAATTAGACATATCGCGTTGAAGAATTATAAATCTTCAATTATTGATAATGGTGAGAAAATAAGTGTCAAGGAAGAAGATTACTTGCAACAACATCCTGAGGCTAAACCTGTTGTAGTGGTAGATAGATTTGCTGGTAAGTCAGATATTAATGGATTTGTCTATAAAGAATTAGCTGATTGGGCAGCTATGTTAGTTCAAATGAATATAGCCCATGTTATATTTTTAACTGAAACTGTAGCTTCAGATCAAATCTTAGCAGAATCATATCCAAATCAAGTTTTCAAGACTCTTATCTTATCTGATGCTTCAAAATCCAATTCTAAGAACTACGTTTTATCTCAATTACAAGACCATTCAAATAAAGAAACTGATGATAATGAAAACGGTGAAAAGAGCAGTTTCGGGTTAAGTGCCCAAATTATTCAAGAAATTGATGAAGCCTTAGATCCACTAGGTGGTAGAATGCTTGATTTACAAGCTTTCGTTAGAAGAGTTAAATCTGGTGAAGATCCATTAAAGGCTTTGGAAAAGATGGTGGAACAAGCCTCTGAACAAATTACTCAAATATTTTTAAGTGATAAGATCGATGGTGTAAAGAGCGCACAAGCATGGGAATTGATTCAAATGTTAAGTGACGCCCCAATGGTCTCTTATAAGGATATTGTTTTCAAACCGTTATTTAAATCTGCTCCAGAGTTAGGTATCATGGAATTAGAAAACAACGGATTAATCACGGTATCAAGAAATCGTGGTGTCTTACAAGATATTCGTCCTGCCAAACCATTATTTAGGGCCGCCTTCAGTTATTTAGTTAATGATGCTAAATTGTCTACTGTCTTGAAGACAAGATATTTGTTAAGAGTGGTAGCATTTGAGACTGGGAAGATTAAGAAATGGGAAGAAGAACTATTCCCATTAAATAACCTCGTGGATCAAAAACTGTTTAAATCTAGATTAGAATATCTTTCTGGTAAAGTTAAAATAAGTAGTGATATAATTGACAAATGTGAAGCAGAGATTAAAGAATTATCCAAGAAGCAATAGACTACTTTGCAATAAGAATAGCTACTTATAAAATTATAATAAAAAATAATACTAATATTCCTATTAAATCAAATAAAATTGTACCTACATTAGTATAGTCCTGTGTATATTTATGTACTATATCTACTGGTAAAAATAATATCGAAATAAACAGCAGTACATATCAGACAGTTAACTTTACACTACTGCGGTGTCTGTATATTCTTAGAAGTCCACATTTTCAGACACCCATTTTTCAAGTAACAATTTTTGAAATTTCAGGAAACTTGAATTTTAAAGGCATCGAATGATTGAAAGATGATTAGTTATTGAATAAAGGTTAAGATATTGTAGTTACAAACTCAAGCAACATTTGGATGCCAGTAAGGATTATTACACATATATAAACAACCTCAATCTATTATTAAGCAAAATGATTAAATTGGGGATTTTGCGTCCTGAAATAACGTCACGATTATTGCTGAATTCCACTAAGCAGACAGTTTCGAGACAATTGTCGAGACAATATGGTTCACTACTTCAACCTTCAATATCAATTGCCACGTCTAACTTGGCCAATAAACTAGTCCAAAACAATAAGAGAAGTTTCAGTTCGATAAATTATTTATATCTTAATAAAGTTTCACCATTGAAACATGCAGGTATGTCTTCAAGTTCAGCCAATGAACCAGAAACAATGAAGAAAGATGCAAATAAGGCAACAAATATATCACAGAATACAAATAAGACATCTAGTGCATCCAAGAAATTGCCATCTATTTCAGAATTGAAGATCTTAAAGGATCTTTTCAAATATATTTGGCCTAGGGGTAACAACAAGGTGAGAATTAGAGTGTTAGTTGCGTTGTCATTGTTAATTGGTGCTAAGTTATTAAACGTCCAGGTTCCCTTCTTTTTCAAACAAACCATTGATTCTATGAATGTAGATTGGTCAGACGTTACTGTTGCGTTACCGGCCTCTATTGCATTAACAATCCTATCCTATGGTGTGGCACGTTTTGGATCTGTATTATTTGGTGAATTAAGAAATGCAATCTTTGCCAGAGTTGCCCAAAACGCTATTAGAACAGTATCCCTAGAGACATTCCAACATTTAATGAAATTAGACCTTGGTTGGCATTTATCAAGACAAACTGGTGGGTTAACCAGAGCCATGGATAGGGGTACAAAAGGTATTTCTTATGTTTTGAGTGCTATGGTTTTCCATATTATTCCAATCAGCTTTGAAATCTCTGTTGTTTGTGGTATCTTAACACATCAATTTGGTATATCTTTTGCTGGTATTACATTCTTAACCATGCTTTTATATTCCATTTTCACTATTAGAACCACAGCCTGGAGAACTGAATTTAGAAGAGCCGCTAATAGAGCAGATAATAAAGGTGCTAGTGTGGCGTTAGACTCGTTGATTAATTTTGAAGCTGTTAAGTATTTTAATAATGAATCATATTTGGCTTCCAAATATAATAAAGCTTTAGAAACCTATAGAGATTCCCAGGTTAAGGTTTCACAATCTTTAGCATTTTTAAATGCTGGTCAAAATTTAATTTTCACCTCTGCCTTGACTGCAATGATGTATATGGGTTGTACAGGTGTGATTGGTGGTGATTTAACTGTGGGTGATTTAGTATTAATTAATCAATTAGTGTTTCAACTTTCCGTTCCCTTAAATTTCCTTGGTAGTGTTTATAGAGAATTGAAACAATCTTTAATTGATATGGAATCCCTGTTTAAGATTAGAAAGAATGAAGTCAAGATTGAAAATCCTGTTCACCCACGTATGTTACCAAGTGCTAATATCAAGCCATATGAGATTAAATTTGAAAATGTTACCTTTGGTTATGAACCGGATCGTAAGATTCTTAAGAATGCAAGTTTTGTCATTAATGGTGGTGAAAAGACCGCTATTGTGGGTCCCTCAGGTAGCGGTAAATCAACAATATTGAAATTAGTTTTTAGATTTTATGACCCTGAGGAAGGTAGAATCTTAGTTAATGGTGAAGATGTTAAAAATCTTGATTTAGATGCCTTGAGAAAGGTGATTGGTGTTGTTCCACAAGATACACCATTATTTAATGATACGATATGGGAAAATGTTAAATTTGGTAGAATTGATGCCACTGATGATGAGATTAATAACGTTATTAACAAGGCCCATTTAAGACCCTTAATTATTAAATTAGCTAAAGGTACAAACACTATTGTTGGTGAACGTGGGTTAATGATTAGTGGTGGTGAAAAACAACGGTTAGCCATTGCTCGTGTCCTGTTGAAGAATGCAGATATAATGTTTTTCGATGAAGCCACAAGTGCATTAGATACACATACTGAACAAAACTTGTTACGAACCATTAGAGCCAATTTCAAAAGTGGGACAAAAACCAGTGTGTACATTGCTCATAGATTAAGAACTGTAGCAGATGCAGATAAGATCATTGTTTTGGAAGATGGACGTGTGAAGGAAGAGGGTACTCATACAGAACTATTAAGCCGTGAACACTCATTGTACAAGGATTTATGGAACATTCAAGAAAACCTGGAAATGATCGAGAGCGAGATCAAAGAAGAAGAAGAGCTTCTTAAACAGACATGATCCCTTGAGAATATAGATATTTAACTGTATTTTGTATGTTTTAACTGAACTTATTAATAGAGAGAGATCTGTATAATTTGAAGATTTTGCCATAATGAAGATGACTCGCGGCAGAGGAGTCACGACAGAATCAACCTGACTCCTCCCCGTCATAATAAATAAATTGACACTTTAATGGAAATCAATCAATCATAAAGACATGGACAATTTAGAATTAATAGCTCTAATATCTCTAATATCTCTAATTCTACACTTTTAACTTCTTCTTATTACCTTTACTCCACCCTATCTGATATTTAATTCTGATAGTTAGCTCTCGAGAGATTGTATAAATATTCGGGTTTTTTAGTGTTATGAAAATTTAAATTAAAGATCACATTTGATTAGATAGATACCTTTAAGATTAGATTAATACATACTTCTATTTGTTATTGCTTATTCTTGATTAACATTAACTCTTAAATAGACTAAAAGAATGTCTAAGAATAGTGTATTAAGTCTTCTTCAACAGGGGGGTATATAACTATAATTTATAAATTATAAATATTAACAGGAAGTTATGTGTGGTATATTAGGTATTGTATTAGGTGATCAAACACGTACAGTGGCCCCAGAATTGTGTGATGGTTGCATCTTTTTACAACACAGAGGTCAAGATGCTGCAGGTATTGCCACTTGTGGTAATCGTGGTAGAATTTATCAATGTAAAGGTAATGGTATGGCAAGAGATGTCTTTACTGAGAATAGAGTCGCTGGGTTGGCTGGGTCTATGGGGATTGCTCATTTGCGTTACCCCACTGCTGGTTCTTCTGCTAATTCTGAAGCACAACCATTCTATGTCAATAGTCCATATGGGATTAATTTAGCACATAATGGTAATTTAGTCAACACCGCATCATTAAGTAGATATATGGACGAAGATGTTCATAGACATATCAATACAGATAGTGATTCAGAACTATTGTTAAACATATTTGCCGCTGAATTAGAGAAACATAATAAGTATAGAGTTAATAATGAAGATGTATTTCATGCTTTAGAAGGTGTTTATCGTTTATGTCGTGGTGGTTATGCTGTTGTTGGGATGTTAGCTGGTTTCGCTATGTTTGGTTTCCGAGATCCAAATGGTATTAGACCATTATTATTTGGTGAACGTACAAATAAAGATGGTTCTAAAGATTATATGTTAGCCTCAGAGAGTGTGGTGTTAAAAGCACATAATTTTAATAAATTCCGTGATTTATTACCTGGTGAAGCCGTGATTGTTCCAAAGGATTTGTCTCGTGGTCCACCAGAATTCAAACAAGTGGTACCTGTCAACGCCTATAGACCAGATTTATTTGAGTATGTATATTTTGCTAGACCTGATAGTGTATTGGATGGTATTTCAGTGTATCATACAAGATTAGCTATGGGTGTTAAATTAGCTGAAAATATTAAAAGACAAGTGTCAACAGATGATATTGATGTGGTCATTGCTGTACCTGATACTGCCAGAACTTGTGCTTTGCAATGTGCTAATGCTTTGGGGAAACCATATCGTGAAGGTTTCGTTAAAAATAGATATGTTGGTAGAACTTTCATTATGCCAAACCAAGAAGAACGTGTCTCGTCAGTGAGAAGGAAATTAAATGCAATGGATTCTGAATTTAAAGGTAAAAATGTCTTAATTGTTGATGATTCAATTGTCAGAGGGACTACCTCAATTGAAATTGTCTCAATGGCCAAAGAATGTGGTGCTAATAAAGTATATTTTGCTTCCGCTGCACCTGCTATTCGTTATAATCATATCTATGGTATTGATTTAACAGATAACAAGAATTTAATTGCGTTTGAAAAGACTGAAGAAGAAGTCGCTCAAGTGCTAGGTTGTGATAAAGTCATTTATCAATCTTTAGAAGATTTAATTGACTGTTGTAAGACAGATAAGATTGATAAATTTGAAGTTGGTGTTTTTACTGGTAATTATGTCACTGGTGTAGAAGATGGTTATTTAAATGAATTGGCTAGAGTTCGTGCTGAAAATGAAAAATCTACTTGTGAATTGAAATCTGAAGTAGATATAGGTCTTTATAACTCTGCTGATTATTAAATTCTGCTCTAATACACATATTTAACAACTTTATAGATAAGATTTTGTACATAAAATGGTTCTTCTTATTTTATTTATCTCTGAAGAACCATTGATGCCTTTAATTTGATTTAAAAATTTCATATTTACAATCTGATTTAATTATATTGTAAAGAGAAGAGTAATGAGCAAAAGAATAAAAGAGACGAAGGAAACCTCAACTGATAAAAATGGATGATATCTTCAATAAAATTCTTAGTGAATATAAAGAACCAATTGATCCAATTACACTTGTTATCATATACAGAAACAAAGAAACATTAAACTCATTCCAAGAGCAATATTTCTCCGATGACAACAATACTATTAAGATAGACAATGATACACTATTTATGACTTATAATTGTATCAAGATAGATGGGAAAGAAGTATATCTTCATAGTTGTATTTGTGATGATAAAGGTTTAGATTGGGTGGCTCCAATTCAACGTTTATTCAACGGATTAAGGAAGGAGAATATTCGTTGGTTGATCTTGTTAGATTGGTCTATCTATGATCAACAGTTATGGTTCGAACATATTGAAGAATGTTTGAAACAACTGAAAGATTACTCAACAAAAACAGTATTATGTATGAATAGTGAATACATCTATGAAATTCAAAAGAATGTTCCATCATGGTATTCTTATCACATTGATTATATCCAACAAGCGTTAAGATGGTATTGTTTAAACCATAATTGTAATTTGATATATACTGGGTCTAAACAAGACAACTTCTGTGAGTTATTACGTAAATATTTGACTAACGAATTTGAAGCCGAAGATGTAGAAATGGCTAAAACCACTAAATTATTGATTCCACATGGATATGATTCTTTAAACTTAATCAAAACAGTTGACGATACCTTTAATGCAGATGAGTGTAGTGTGGCAAAATTCAGAGAGGTTGTACCTGCTCCAGTGAATCAGAATACGTCAATAGACTCTATGATTTCCGAATCTGAACATTTCACAATTTCAGATGCCAATTCCAATATTCCTGATCCACAACAATTGGACTGCTTTGATGTTCAAAAACAATTAACCGAATTAAACGATTATTTCAGGACATTAAACAAGTGAAAAGGACAGTTGGAGTGTATTTAGTTGTAGAATCAATTTGTGTTCTATAACTCGATGGGTTTAACTCATAACATCCACAGTTCGGGTAATGTAAATATCCACCTTTCTCGATGACTTTGCAAGATGTTTAATTAAATTCAAACAAGAGTTAGTTTCGAGCCATTTACACAAGACTCTGTAAAGAGGAATAAAAATATAAAAGGATTATTGATCAGCTTAAGTTAGTGGTTTAGTCGTTTAATGTAAAGATAAACCAGATCCATTTCTAACAAGCCAGTTTAATTATGTCATGCACTAATACCACCCCCAATGAAGCTACAACTTCACCAATGGCCACCCATGCTTTATATTATCAAGGTTCTCCAATTGCCTTAGTCACCATTGTGAATAAGGAGAAATTTCATGGTAGAGAAGTTAACCATGAAGTGGATTCAATTTGTAGAATCGTCAAAATTTTAGATACATGCCCAGCGGGGATTCCATTCATTGTTGGATATCCAAAGGACAAATATAAATACGTTCACGAATTGTTACCAAATCTTTTGGTTGTTTGGAAGACTGCTGATATCAAAGAATATTCAGCTTGATTGTTAGTCTGCGTGTTGAAAGTCATATATAGAGGAATATTTGTATAAATTAATAAGTAATGTCATATTCTAACCATTTTTTTCAAAGTATAATAGTTTACCTTGGATGTTGAGCACTGTTCTTTTACTAGCCTTGAAAGGATATTGGTTCTATCTCGAATTAATAATTTTTTCGCTTTCTTCTTTATCTAGTAAAATAACCTATACTAAGCTTTTTTGAACCGTTTGAAAGGCATCTTATAATAAAACAATTTCTATAGATACATTATTCATTTTAAAACAGCTAGCAAGGTTTTTTAGGTCTTAGTTCCATGTTTATTAATGTGGGATCTCTTCACCTGTTTAACTTCAGCATCGTGTGCAGCGACAATTTCAATATTGACAAAAGTTCAGTATTTTGAAATATTCAATCTAAAGATTAAGATGAACCTTACTAAGAACAGCGGTGAGGGACCACATAAAATAACTTCTAAAGGGATCAAGGACGGATACAATAGTGTATTAATAGCATATTTTATTAGTTTTAAATTAAACTGTTTTTAAACATATACATATACCGTTTCCTTTCTTTTTTGGACTAAATTTAACCGTCAATTTAACTATAACATATTGCATTTTACATATTTATACAAGAAGTGATGCCAATTAAAAGCACCAATAAGAAAGGAAAGGCAGGGAAAACAAATGTA
Source organism: Monosporozyma unispora (assembly GCA_003708525.3). Lineage (NCBI taxonomy): Eukaryota > Fungi > Ascomycota > Saccharomycetes > Saccharomycetales > Saccharomycetaceae > Monosporozyma > Monosporozyma unispora. The sequence goes on along the minus strand of PPON03000077.1, from coordinate 7,286 downwards.
TCCAATAATAATTCATTTAACGATTTAACTAATGAAGATGATGCCTATAATGCTATTTTCAGTGGTGATTTCGGGTCTCTTGAAATAGGTTCATATATTAATAAAGGTGGAAAGAGTAATGGGGGGGCAGAAGCCACAGAACATCTACCTGATGCCATTGATTTTGAAGATGAAGATGAATTAGCTGAAGATGAAGAAGATATGGAGGCTGATAGCAATAATAATAATAACATGTCAATGAACAATAATATGACTGATGACTTAGGGAATCTTTATAATGATGATAATAATCAAATTATTGGCCCACAGCATGTTCTTGGAGACTCTAATGAATTAATGATGGGTGACCATCCTAATACTTTACTAATGGATGATGGAGGGTTTCCGAATGATAATAATTTGAACAATTCGAATACAAATAACAATGCCCTTTTCATGATTGATAATTCTGGGAATATGAGAAATAATGTCAATTTAAATGACTCTACATTTACGGTAAATAACATGAATGGTATAGGGTTAAATATGACATCAGGAACTAACAAGAGTATACATTTCAGTGATGATAAGAATAACGATAAGGGCAGTAATGATCAATCTTACAATTTATTCGATTTATCCACAAGTAACCGGATGAAAGAGGCTACGATACAAAATCCATTAGCTGATGAAGAAATTAAAAGAAATAAAGAACGTAGAGATAAACTTTTACTAAAATATTATTTCCCATCTTTTAAGAAAGGTAAGATACTGAAATGGAATAGTTGTATATATCGTAAAAGACATACTTATGTCTATCAATCTGCATTAGTACCTCTATCGTTTTCTAATTTAACCATGACTGAGGTGAAACCATTTTTCCCTACAAATTTAAAGTTCAAGATTCAACCAGATCAAAAGAGATTATTTAATAATATGGATTATTCTGCGCTATTAAATGAGTCAAAGAAAAAATCAAAAAATTGTGGTATTAAGACTATTCCATTACCACAACTTTACCCAGATGCATTAGACGATGAAATATCAAAAATGGGAACTAAAAAAGAATCTAAAGAGGATGAAATGGAAGAGCATCATAAGAAATTATCAGATGCTCTTCTGGTTGCCACAGATAATTGGGATGAGGATAAGATCATTAATTATGATGATCAAGCCCTTCTGATTGACAAAATGGACAAGAATGATGACGAAAAAAATAATAAAGTCTTTGCCTCGTCAGAGTATGGATGGGATTGGAATGAGGATGATTTAGTAGATGCAAAATTACCAATGGCTAAAGCTGCAGAATTAGATATGAATGATGAAAAATTATTACTTGTATTGAATAAAAATTACAATACAAAGAAACAAATTCAGGATAACAGAAGACCTAAATCAATAAATGAATCTCTTATCTTACAAAAATTCAACATTTCAAATGATCATGCATACTCCATTCTTAGACATACCCATCAACCAAAAGTACGTGCAACATTATCTAATTTGAACATAGAACATTCACAACCTGCCATCAATTTACAATCTCCATTTTATAAAGTTAACTTACCAAGATCTCAATTAAGATTTTTCCACAGACCTAAATTTAATGCCCATATGCGTATTGGTTCCACCATTACCTTCAGTAAATTGAAAACTAGAAAGAGAAAGAGAGATAAGGGTAAAAGTGTTCGTGAATCATTTGCTACTACTCAAGACCTTACTGTGGGTGATTCGGCTCCAGTTTACTTAATGGAATATTCTGAACAAACACCTTTAGCATTATCTAAATTCGGTATGGCTAACAAACTAATTAATTATTATAGAAAGATGTCTGAAACAGATACAATGCGTCCTAAACTATCAGTTGGTGAAACTCATGTTCTTGGTGTTCAAGATAAATCACCATTTTGGAATTTTGGGTTTGTGAACCCTGGTCATATTGTACCAACTTTATACAATAATATGGTTCGTGCCCCAGTGTTTGATCATGAACCTTCAAATACAGACTTTTTGATGGTTAGAAGTGTAGGACATGGTATCAATCGTTTTTATTTAAGAAATATTAACCATTTATTCACTGTGGGTCAGACATTCCCTGTGGTAGAGATCCCAGGTCCAAACTCAAGAAGAGTCACTTCCATGAAATCTATTAGATTAAGAATGATTGTTTACAGAATTTTAAACAAAGTCCCAGAAAGAGCCATCTCTATCGAACCTATTGCCAAGCATTTCCCAGACCAGGATTATGGTCAAAATAGACAAAAAGTGAAGGAATTTATGAAATATCAAAGGGATGGACCAGATAAAGGGTTATGGAAACTGAAAGAGGGTGAACCACTACTAGATAAAGACAATACCAAGAAACTGTTGAGTCCTGAACAGGTTGCCGAAGTGGAATCGATGAGTCAAGGTTTACAATTTATGGAAGACAACCAAGCTTTCAATTTTGATGAGAAATTAGTTAAATTAGAAGAGAAATTGTTGCCATGGAATATTACTAAGAATTTTATCAATGCCACTCAAATGAGAGCTATGGTTCAAATTCACGGTGCTGGTGATCCAACTGGTTGTGGTGAAGGTTTCTCATTTTTGAAAACATCCATGAAAGGTGGGTTTGTTAGATCTAGTAGTGACACCAATAATAATGATTCTACGAAGACAAAAAGTGGTGCACATACATACAATGTGGTGGAACAACAAAAGGCGTATGATGAAGAGATTGTACGTACTTGGAATATTCATGGTAAGACTTTAAATATCAAGAATCCATTCGAAGAATTGGATGACCCTGATGCTATTAATCCAACCAATAGACATGTCACAACACATCGTGACGATAATAAGATTCTTAGAATTGTTAGAAAGAGACGTGATGAAAATGGTATTATTCAAAGAAGTAGTGTTATTATCAGAGACCCTCGTGTAATTAAAGGTTATTTGAAGGGTAAAGAATTGAGAAAAAAAGCTGTGGATGTTTCTACTTTGTTGAATATTGATGAATCTAAGATTGAGAATCCTGATGAAATTGAATTCCAAAAGAAGGTATTACAAAATGAGTTAGAATCCTTAGAGAAATCTCAACAAAGAAGAGCTGCTCGTGGTACTAAGAAACGTAATCATACTATCGTGGAAGATTATGCAACTGCAAGTAGCACCACAAATCTTGGATCACCTTCTGCAGGTAATGCCACCGGTAAAGGAAATGGTAAAAATACAACTAGACGTTGTGCTACATGTGGTCAAATTGGTCATATTAGAACGAACAAATCATGTCCAATGTACAATGGTGGTATTACCAGTAATGCCAATACTCCCGCAGCCACTCCTACTCAACCAAGCACTTAAGTGTTAGCATTATTTTTTTTTAAAATTACTAGTATTAAGTAATAAAATGGACTTAAAATTTGACATTGCATATAATCATGTATAAACGAAGTATAAATATTATATATTTATTTTATTCAATAGTGCGTTTATTTTTCTTATAAATGATAAATGGTAGAATCCTTACATAAATCTTCCACTAATTCTTTATCATGATCATAACCAACAAAGGCGTGATAGCCTGGTTTACCTTTATCTTCACCTAATGGATAATGAATTGAGGCCACATTTTCATTTTCGACAATACAGAATGAATAGTTTTCATCATTTGGTTCATAATCACGAGTAATTCTCTTCATTATAATCTTTAACTCACCTCTCTTATCACAACTTGGACCACCAACGGCAAAAATCTTATTAACAGATGATATGGAACCATCGTTTTGATTAAATGGTTGTTTCACGGCAGTACAGTGGAACCATTCATAATGGATCCTTGTAGAATATTTGAAGTATTCAACAGCAGCAATAAGTAATAATGAAATGAAAACGTATTGGAAAAGAGCCTTAAATCTTGGCTTTCTTTTTTCATGAACTTTTTCAATCTTTTCAGCAATCTTTTCAGACATCTTATGAGGTTGTGTATAGTGCTTTGTGTTGATCAATTGAGTACGTGTTAACCTTATTTATGACGTTTACGTATTCAACTACGGATTTTTTTATTATTTAACATCAAGTTTTTCTTTGTCATTTAGGTTTTTAAAGATTTTTAAATAATTTCTGTAAGGAAAAATAAGCTTATAAAGATAAAGGTTATTAGGCTTTTAAGATATATATTTAAATACAAGTTAGATATATATAAAAGAGACTATAGTTAAGATAAAAATAATAATCATAAAGACATAAATAAGAGGGTATCAAATTAAGCAAACTGTTTACCGTGAATCCATTCGTTTAACATAGTTAAAGAGGCTTCTGGTTGATCATATGGAACCATATGACCACCATCAAATAATCTTAAGAAAGTTAATTCTTCAACGCTCTTAATCTCACCAGCCTGATAAGTTTCATCTTGACCTTCGACAATCCATGGTTTTAAGTTAGCTTCGGCATATGCTTCGTGATGCTTCCATGGTAATTCGTCAGCCCAAGCATGATTACCCATCCAATTACAAATAAAATCTTTATCACCAGCATAAATTAGAGTTGGTAGTTCATATTCATCTAATAATTGAGTCACTTGTCTTTGATATGGTTTCATCCAGTCGCCCGCAAATAAGAAGTTTTTGTTGATTTCGAAATTACAAGATTGGAAATTAGAGACCTCAGCACCAATGGCTTCTTGAACTTCCTTCAAATTTAGATATTTGTCAATTGGTTCCATTTCAGAATAACATAGTGGACCTTTACATTCCTTTCTCACATCATAAACATTCTTACCAGTACGTTGGAATGGACCTAATTGAGCATTGTTACAGTAAATTGAGGCTGGAACACAAGACCAAATAGAACCATAACTGTAACAGGATTCAATTAAGGAAAGACATCTTGGTAACGTGTCTTCCATAGCTTGGCATTCTTGTGGGGATAACACAGATTCATAACCAGAACCTTCACCACACGCCATTGGTTTATAGTATTTATATTGAGTTAATGGATCAGTCAACCCATTACCAATTAAAACAGAAGATAAGTTGAAATTTCTTTCTGGATGAGCCAAAATTTCATTAGCAAAGGCAGGAATATAGTGACCAGCATAAGATTCACCAGCAATGTGGAACTTATGGTTTTCAGTAGAATATTGTGGGAATTGTTGGAAAAATAATTGTAAGAAAGCGTAAACATCCTTACCGGCCGCGACAGAATTAGTGATTGAGCCAGTACCCTTATCATCAGAATACGAGAAACCAACATTAACAGGTTGGTCTAAGAAGATAACGCTAGCATTGTTATTCCAAGAATAAGGGTTGTAAACAGGTTTCAATTCGACATCGATAGCAGAAGGACCCAATTCAAAGAATAAACCGGTCATGGAAGAACAACCTGGACCACCATTTAACCATAAGACAATTGGATCATTAGCAGGGTCATTTCTACTTTCAAAGAACCAGAAGAAGAAATGTTTCCCTTCATCTTTAACATCTAAATAACCAGTATATTGTTGAACAGAGTCGACACCTAATTTAGCAGGTTCTTTGATCTTATTCACACGTAATTGGAAATTATCTAATTCTTGACTTGATACCACATGGTCCCAATCCTTCTTTGGAGAAATAATCTTCTTATCAGCAGAAGAAGAATAAGATTCAACTAAGAAGTCAGATAATTGACCCTGTGGGAATAACCATTTGGAAGAAATTGATTCAGAAGAAGGAGATTTCTTTCGAGGAGAAGATTTAAGGTCCCCATTTTTATATGAAGGGGCGAAAAAGGGAACTTGTAAAGAGAGGGCCTCCACAGTAGCAACTGAGGTCATCAAAGTAGCAGGTAAAATAGTTGACCACTTCATTATTTCAAACGATGTAGTCTTTAGTATATATTGTAGTTTGTATCCCTTTTAAATGAAGAAGGATGTGGGGTGAGAGAAAGTCCTTAAATTCGATAAAGAAACCTTATATAGAATTTAATTTTTGAATTAAGCGCATCACTACTGATAAGGCCTAAAACCGGGTAAACACACATTATAAAACGTCAATTCCACTTTAGAAGACTTAAAGATAGAGACAAATTGACTTAGTTATAAAATAAGAGATTACCTTGGATATATTGCTAATATTCAAGTAACAGTGTCTAAATTTAATAGGAAATGTATACAATGAGATATGTTTTGTTGTAATGAAAGAAGAGAAGTATATCCGTTAAGAATTTGTAATTCAGGTTCATGTCTGAATTGTTTGAGTCCAGGCAAGATACATTAATCATTGTCTATTCACACTCAATTGAGGAAAATATATTTTAATAAACTTGTTTTTTAATTGGCAAACATTTGTAATTTTACTAGCAAAATAAAAATAGCAATAACTGTGTAACTTGAATTTGGTATGCTAAAATTTTCACAATGGGTGAAATATATAACAGTAATTTCAATTTATTTAATAAATTCTTTGTAAAGTATTAGAAGTATTGATACATTGAAAATGTTTTCCCAGTGTATCAATCTTAATGAATATTTCTAGAAATGGAGAATAAATTTTAAACAAGGAAACGATGTTTAAAGTTAAAGCATAAAAGTTTTAAGGAAACAAATTCCATCCTTTGAGAAAAAATTTACACCATTGGAAAGTTGGCATTTTACTCTATAAGAGGAAGTAATAAAACTTTATTGAGTACAAGGTTTAACTTTACGTATTTGATGTTCATAATTTTTAAAAATTGGAATATATCTTGTAAAGCACTTGAAGTAAGTTTTTAAAGAGAGATAAAAAAGAGAAAACAGTTCCTTAAACAACCTAGCTTCTTAATATTTAGACCATAAACTAAGCTAAACAAGCATCTTAAAGTCAGAATATGTAATAACCAATTCTCAGAATTGCCTATTTAGGAAGCCAGCGGGGGATAACCTTTTGAGGTCCATGTTGGGATGCCGAATATAGACTGACGATGTATAAATAATGGATAGAGTATGTCGATGGATATAGTTGTATGTACAGAGACAAAGAATCAACAATCATTTTGTGCTATCTTGAGGATCACCCGTAAGTGATCATCATAGAATAAGGTTACACTGGCAACAATATCAGTAGCAAAAAAAATCTCCGCGACGGGGAATTGAACCCCGATCTGGCACGCGACAAGCGCCCATTCTGACCATTAAACTATCACGGAATAGGAAAGAGAGCACTCACACTGGGGGTCGAACCCAGAATCTTCTGATTAGAAGTCAGACGCGTTGCCATTACGCCATGCGAGCTCTGTTTCTTGTTTTAAATGTTGTAGATTGAGAACCTTTCAATTACAACTTTATTATGTGAACCAAATAATTA